>LBNU01018254.1:75538-86856 GCA_014162995.1 Artemisia annua | reverse complement strand
TGAGTAAATCAAGGAATAAATTCTCGTTCCTAATATATCTCACGCTTCTCAAATCCAATTTAACATGCATTAAAGTTTTAAAAGTGGTTCAGGCACGAAAATAGAAGTTTGGCTAGAAATGGGTTTTAGGAAAAGTACCAGGTATTACACAGTGTTGCCTTTTCAACAAGTCCTGATTTCATGTAAATATTAGCCAATGTACAAAGAGAGCTCCATCCAAGTTTAACATTCGTATCATTGCCGGCCCATATAAAAATAAATAAATAAGGTTAGCCGGAAACTAGAAAAAAGAGGTTAGCCGGAAACTGGAAAAAAAAAAGTTAGCCGGAAATATTGCCGGCTACATGGTAGCACAGTAGCACATTTAATGGTAGCACAGTCGCACATTTAATCTACACGTGTCACACATTTAAAAGAGGGTATTTTAGTCTTTTAATACATTTAATAAAAGACAATAAAAAGACAAAATATCAAATCAAACTGGACACGTGTCATAATTTTAAGTGGGTAGCACAGTAGTACAGGTAGCACATGACCAAAATTGGAAGTTGTATGAAAATTGACTCAATTGTGATGTAAAATTCGATTTTTGGCATAAAATTGAAATTTACCCCAAGCAAAATTTGAAGAAAAGAAAAACACAAAAAGTACACCACTATACCCTCACACGGATCGCCAACTTGTCCACATCTCACACCACCAAACAAACACAAATCCAACGGTCCACATTCCACCTCTCCACATTTCACAAATCCAACGGCCCAGATTTCATCACTCCACATTTCACACGGATCGCCAACGTGTCACTCCAACAAAAAAATTTCAAATCCCAAATTTTCAAAATCCAACCGCCCAAAATCCCCCCGCTATAAATACCCCCAAACCCCAACCACAAAAACACACACTCATTTCACACTCAAAAAACACACACTAAATTCCAATCCTTCATTTCCCAGTTCTCCAATTCACAAATGGCTCGTACGAAACAAACCGCAAGGAAGTCGACAGGAGGCAAGGCCCCAAGGAAGCAATTGGCCACTAAGGCTGCTCGCAAGTCAGCTCCAGCAACTGGAGGAGTGAAGAAGCCGCACAGATTCAGGCCAGGAACCGTTGCGTTGCGAGAGATCAGGAAGTATCAGAAGAGCACTGAGCTGTTGATCAGGAAGCTCCCCTTCCAGAGGCTGGTGAGGGAAATTGCGCAGGATTTCAAGACGGATTTGAGGTTCCAGAGCTCGGCTGTGGCGGCGCTTCAGGAGGCGAGTGAGGCGTATTTGGTGGGGCTGTTTGAGGATACGAACTTGTGTGCGATTCATGCTAAGAGGGTTACTATTATGCCTAAGGATATGCAGCTTGCTCGTCGTATCCGTGGCGAAAGGGCTTAGATTATGTGTTTTTAGTACTTGTTAATGTTGGTGGTTCACTTCTTGTGAAAATGATGATGTTTAGATTTGTGGTTCTCTATCTGTTTAATGGTTTTATGTTTCTAGATGTATTTCGTGGTTCGGGTTTTAATGTGTAGTTGTTAGTTTATGGTAATGAATGGTTAGTTAATCAAGTTGAATCTGAGATCTATTTTATGTTATTTTTCTTGGTGTGATTTGATTTGGTGTTTGTGAATGTATTATGAAATTAAGCAGTTTGCGCCGCGCCCTATGATTGTATACAAATAGTGAGCTTATGAAAGATAAGCTCAAAATCAAATAAGCCATAAGCCGGATTAATAAGCCGAAACAAATGGCCCCTTAGATTCATATTTGACTATATAAACCCTGAAAAAAGTTTTTATTTTTATAAAACTATATTGAACACTAATAATCAAAAGCCTGACAATTATACTTTTACATTTAATTAAGTCATGTGTAAAGTTAAATCAGTTGGGGGGTATAAGTGTTCATGGGGTTGTGATGAAATATGGGAATGATAATGACCCACATGTGCTAAGTGGGTTAATTACTATGTATGCTGAGATGGGTTTTCTTGATGGGTTAAAATATTTGGTTTTGGGCATTGGTGAAGGAGATTTAGTGAGTCAGACAGCTATGGTGGTTGGGTCTGCCAAACTGGGTGATATTGGTTTTGCGCGAAAACTGTTTGATGAAATGCCTGTAAGGGATGTGGTGGCGTGGAATGCGATGATAACGTGGTACGTTCAGTGTGGGGAGGCGGTAAAAGGGTTGGTGTTGTTTGGTGAGATGGAAATGATTGGTTTGAAGGTAATGAGTCGTCGATGGTTGCTGTGTTGTCTGCGTGTACTAGGTTGGGTGCTTTGGATACAGGGCGATGAGCGCATAGGTATATTGAGAGTAAGAGGCTGAAAGTGGATGTGATGTTAGGTAGTGCGCTTGTGGATATGTATGCAAAGCGTGGGGATATTAAGATGGCTATGGACGTGTTTATGAAAATGGAGGAAAAGAACGTGTATACGTGGAACAGTGCCATGGGAGGATTAGCGAGGAATGGTTATGGTGACAAGTGTGTTAAGCTTTTTAGCCTTATGCAACAAGGGTTAAAGCCGAATGAGGTTACATTTACATCGGTGTTAAAGGGTTGTAGTGTTGCGGGGTTAGTGGAAGAGGGTGTTAAGTTTTTTGGAATGATTAAAAAGTATGGGATTGAACCACAAGCTGAGCATTATGGATGCATGGTTGATGTATATGGTCAAACCGGACGGTTGCATGCCATTTACACCTCATGCAGGTGCTTGGGGTGCTTTGCCTAAAGCTTCCAAGCTTTTTAACAATGTGGAAATGGCTGAGCTTGCTTCCAAAAATATGATCAAATTAGAGGCTAAGAACGATGGTGCGTATGTGGAGTTGTCAAATGTTTATGCCGATTTTAACAAGTGGGATAGTGTTGATGGTGTGAGACATAAAATGAAGTCCGAAAGGGTCATAAAGGTCCCTGGTCTTGGTGTAATAGAAACACATGCTTGATGGAGCTAATTTATTTTTTACTTAACCCACAAGAGCTTACTAAGTCGGTAACACAGCTTGGATATCTTCTGTCTCAAACTCTCTATTTTTTCAGTAAGTTTGCTTTTTATTGTTAGAAGAAAGTTCTTGATAGAAGTGAATCATAAAGTAAACGCCTGAGGTATAAAACCAATGTTTGTAGTATAACATAGTACTAGTTAAGTTACACGAGAGGTTATTACGTCAGTAACACAGCTTAGATATCTTCTGTCTTTATTGGCAGAATATGCATTATACCAGCGGTAATCAAATACAACTAAAGTAAACGACTAAGTTATAAAACCAGAATATGTCACCTGTACTCAAACACAGGGACTACAGACTACCAAACCTATTTATTTTCTTGATTTATTTACTCGCCAAACATAACTTCGTGAAAAAAACTCTCTCTAGTATAACCTTTAAATACGTTAGTCTGTGTTATTGGTCAAAAGTGAGTTAATAGTTCTCTTCTTTTCTGTTCCATAGATTATTAATGTAAACTTAAGCAGAGTCTCATCTGTCAGTTTTATTGGACTGTTAGTCACTTTTGTTTATAAAAGAAGGATGTGGATCATTATGTTGATCAGTTGATGTGTGGTTGTTAACAAGTATTGGCGTTTGATAGACCTGAGAAAGACCTGGTAAGCTTGATTTAGGCGGAGACTGAATGGGTTAGAGGTAGTTTCCGTTGATATGCTGTGACGAAGCTTAATACTGCTGTTACAGATGAATAGAGTATTAGGCTGCGGTATACCAATCGCTTTGAATCTAGTTAGAAATGAATATCTTTCGGTCTTAGTTTCTGTTTTTCAGTCCGTAGTCGAGAATTCTTTTGCATATTGATTTTGGGGCCTGAACTATAGAGATGTAACAAGCTAGGATACTATTCATCAATCATACATACTAGAAAAATCACATTATTCTGATAGTACTAGTAACATACAGTATATTATCTTATCATAGTGGTTAAAACTTAAAAACCATAAATGAAGCTCAAACCGTATATACAGTGAACACGAATGAAGTTAATTTAAATACTTTTGTATGAAGACATGAAAACATAAATCAGACCCAATTGTTTGGGAGTGAAAAGTTATGAAACCGGAATGAATCTTCACCAGCAGTATCTCTGTTTAATCTGATCTCTAGCATGTCGTTATCCTGTGGGTTGATATCTAATGGGACCACTTGATTTGATGTTGCTAAGTGAGCGGTCAGTGTCTGTGGTGGCAATGTTGATGTGACTGGTGGGTGAATTTGGGTTCTGAGATTAGCGTTTCCTAACATAGCCACTTCTTGGTTCTACGCAAAGATGTGAAGTGAAATAGGGGCTTTAGAGTGTGTGTAGAGAGAGTTTTTGGCCAAGTGAAACTGTGTCATAGCATCGTATGGCTCCTTCTGGTGAAACCATCCATGGAAGTACTTTTGGATTACCTATTCTCGAGATGATGAGTCGTTTTCTTGCTCTTTTAGTTTCTCGGTATAAACTGCTGAGACTTGAACGTGTTGAAGGAGAGTCTTCATCGTCTTCAATAAAAGAAATTCCATGAATGAATCCCTGTCCAATACTCAGCAGACAATAAATTATCTGTTATTCCACCACTTTAACTAGTTTTTAACACAGAAAATTGGAAGTTCAAGAGGGTGGGTGTTTGGGAATGCATTATCTGTATATTTTTGAAACAGATGAACAGTTTTGACTTTCGAGTGTTTGGATTAGACTATGCTTAAGTTTAAGAAGATAACCAGTTAAAAATAAGCAATCCCAAACACCCCCGAAGTTTGTTTTTAGTTTACTGTATCAATGTTAATGCTTCAGTTCTTGTGAAATGAAATGAAGTTGCTGCAATGTTTTGGTATTATCTGATTAAAATGAATGAAACATGAAGTTACCGACTTTAAATTAGCTTATTAATTACTATGTTTTGTTGATTTTACAGTTTTGTTGTGGTTAATTTGACAATTTATTGTCAAATATAAACATGTAGTTACTGATGTTGTTATGATTATTTGGTTAATTTGTGTATTTATGTTTGTATAAAGTCTCTCCGTTACTTGTCACT
Source organism: Artemisia annua (assembly GCA_014162995.1). Lineage (NCBI taxonomy): Eukaryota > Viridiplantae > Streptophyta > Magnoliopsida > Asterales > Asteraceae > Artemisia > Artemisia annua. The sequence goes on along the minus strand of LBNU01018254.1, from coordinate 81,839 downwards.
GACAGTAGATTGATTGAAATTTTATTGAAGTGGTATGGTCCTATTAATCTAATAGGTTAAGAACATTTGTGGGTTTATAGTCTCGGTTACATTGACATTCTAAATAAATTGATTGTATTCTAAGTGAAGTAGATTAGTTCAAGTGAAGATGCCGAACCACGTTTTCAGCAGTAGTGACCCACTTGTTTAGGGGCTAGCTGTTCTTATCCGTCCACATTACTTGAAGATGCTGGGTCGTGGACCACTAGCTTAACCAAAATTTCGAACATGAAGATTTGACCATCAATTGATTAAACCATTGGTGGAAAATTTTTGCTGCACGGGTTTTGTGGCGTACCAGCAAACGACTGAAGTCCTTTGTTGCTACTACAATACAAACCTGTACCCACAGACGACCCGTGTGTCCTGAACCAGCAATGCTTTGGTTAGGAGTAGGAGACGGAAGCTTAGACAAACCATGTCTCAAATCAAGTGAAGGTGTTGCGATCTCAGCAAGCATAAATAAGCCTTCTAATGCATCAGTTAAACCCAACATCGTCATATTCTTTCTCACACTTATTTTGAGATATTCTATAATCCAAAGGGAAAAGTTTATTTTTGTTGCATTAATGTGACGTCACTTTCTCTTTGTTTCCGAGTTGTGACTTTTAACATGCTGTAGCTTATCTTCAGTGGATTTCGAAGATTTAGTGGTGGATTGGGTCTTTTTAAGTCATTCATAAACAGAAACCTTGTTTGGAGGTTTATCAATGTTCAGAATACTGATTACTTTTGTGCACTAAGCCATTTTGTTTACTGAATGTGTAAATTTGGTCTTATCTGAATGTATCTGTTTGCTTTAAAATTTAACTAGTATAATCTATAATGTTGTTGTAGATGTTATGTGTTCAACCATAGCGTATTCAAAATACATAAATCCTGTAATTCTTTTTTATCACCCAACCCATTTTAATCCGTTACACAAAAGATGAGTAGCATAGGTGAATGAAATAATAAACGTACGCTCAATAAACAACGAGCCCGACAGCAACAACAACAAACACTACAAAGTACATCCAATCAACCTGATATTATATGCCAATGTTAACTTCTTGCAAAATTATAACTTAAGCTCGATATTGGTACAAACCATATGTCTGATGTCAGCAAAGATAGATTTAGCATAGTAGAGCCGCTAATCTACATTTAATATGGGCATGAACAAAGTTCTAAAATTAAGTTCTCAGTAACTTGTATAACAGGAAAACCGTACACAAAGTGCTTAGTTTTATGGTGATGTATAAAGAGAAATTTAGCAAGCTCACACATTTAGCAAGACCGGCACACCTGAGTAAAACAGAAACATTGCTGCTGCAAATCCGGAATATGGAAGCACCTATGACAAACAAATTTATTATTTCCATGGTATTATCTTTTTTAAAAAATATGCTTTGAATAAAAGTTGCTCTCAAATGGGTCAAAAAAAAAAAAAAAAAAAAAAAAAAAAANCCCAAGTATTCCGGCCATTACCCGGCTAGACCCGGTTATTCCGGCCATGACCCGGCTATATCCGGCCAAGACCCGGATATTCCGGCAATGACCCGGTTATTCCGGCCATGACCCGGATATATCCGGCCAAGACCCGGCCTTAGCCGGATATAGCCAGGTCATGGCCGGAATAACCGGGTCTTGGCCGGAACAACCGGGTCTTGACCGGATATAGCCGTGTCATGGCCGGAATAACCGGGTCATGGCCGGAATATCCGGGTTTTGGCCGGAATAGCCGGGTTTTGTTCATATAGTCGTGGTTTACGTATATCAAGGCATGACTAGATTCAATATAGACTGTTTCTGCTCCGTGAATATCTTTTCACAATACTTTAGAGGTGTCGAACGGGACAAACGGGCGAGTCTGAAAAGTTAGGAAATGGGTTAAACGGGTACTTTTTGGCATGACGAAACACCTTTAGACAAAATATTCATGGGGTTCTTACGAATTTTTTTTACCAGTAAACATGACCTAAGTCGAATAATTACTAAGTAAATTTCTCCATTTCGCTACCTATACATAATGTGTATTTTTCATTTTTACGATTATCAGCCTGGTCAGAATTATCGGAAATCCTAGTAACTTGCAGTCCATGTAATCAACTTTCACATATTTCACCAAACCATTCGAGTTTTTTTTTTACTATTCTGTCGTTATTTTGTGCTGCTGCTTTTTTGATCTGTTTCCTAACCCACCCACTTTGGCATCTTTAGCACCACACACAGAAAAACACGGTGTGTCCGTGTGTGTGTGTTTTTGGACTTTGGAGAGGGAGACAGAGAGGATATGGAGTTCCTCTCGTTCAAGCACGCCTCTATAAACATAGTTAAAGACCACAAAGTAACAGTTTAGATAATTATGAGATGCACTACTAAACAATTTTAGTAACTAGCAGACAAGAGGATATGGAGTTCAATTAAACTGAATGAGTAAGAATCGAATAATGAAGAATTTTATTTTTTTGGGTAAAGGGTATTCCACCCGAATAATGAAGAATTTTAGTAACTAGTAGAACTATAATTTCACCGGTTCAAGCTTTTTCTGTTCACAATAGAGTGTATAAGTATAATGCTGGCACATAAATGATAAAGCTATATATATGGATACATTTGAATATCACTGAGTCACTGACAATGGCACCAAAGAGCCCTAGCATCGCCAAGAGTTCAACTTGATCTGCTTTTTTCAAAAAAAATTTCCTGCACAAGGATCACCAGCGACGTTAATCATTTACAAACAGATACAGTATTGTTTCTGATACAGAATTCAGTGAAAGCGTTAATTACTTATAAAAATTTCAAAGAAATGGACAACAAAATATTCAAAAGTCAACCCAAACCGACCCGCTTTGACATGTACAAAAGATACCCGTTTTGACTTGAACACATTTAAACAACGTATAAATCAGCCCGTTTTGCTCACCTCACTAACGTTGCGGACAGCATAAAGTGTAGCCCCAGGCCGCAGACGACCTTTGTGTCTTGAACCAGCATTGCGTCGGTTTGGAGTAGGAGGCAAAAGGTTAGACAAACTATTACTCAAATCAAGCATAAATAAGCCTTCTAATGCATCAGTTAAACACAACATCGTCATATTCGTTTTCACACTTATTTTGAGATCGATATTCTAAAATCCAAAGGGAAAAGTTTAATTTTGTTGCATTTACGCAAATGTGACATACAAAACGGGCCTTGAATTTCACCAGGTGGGTATGTGTAACGTCACATTCTCTTTGTTTCCGAGTTGTGACTTTTGACATGCTGTAGCTTATCTTCAGTGGTTTTGAAAGATTAAGTGGTGGATTGGGTATTTTTAAGTTATTCATAAACAGAAACCTTGTTTGGAGGCTTATCTATGTTCAGAATACAGATGACTTTGTGCACTAAGCCATTTTGTTTACTGAATGTGTAAATTTGGTCTTATCCAGATGTATCTGTTTGCTTTAAAATTTAAATATTATAATCTCGAATGTTGTTGTAGATGTTATGTTTTCAAAGTTAACATGGTGGATTTGTACAGATGAATTCGTAAGGAATGCTTTGGTTTGGAGTATGAGACAGAAGGTTAGACAAATCATGTCTCAAATCAAGTGAAGGTGTTGAGATCTCAGCAAGCATAAACAAGCCTTCTATTGTATCAGTTAAACACAACATCATGCAGTAAAAACCAATTGAAAAGTCTATTTTTGTTGCATTTAGGCAAATGTGCCATACAAAACGGACCTCGAGTTTAACCAGTTGGTTATTTATAACTGCACATTCTCTCTGTTTCCGATTACTGAGTATCAATATGATGTAGCTTATCTTAGGTGGTTTTGATAATTTATCTACTGAATGTGTAAATTTGGTTTTATCTGAATATATCTGTTTACTTTGAAATTAAGATAGTATAATCTACAACGTTTTTGGAATTTTGGTAGATCTTATGAATTTGAAGTATAACATGGTTTTGTTCAAATATACAAAACCAGAATTAGCAGCTGAACATATTGTTTTAGGTTTTAACATTTGTTTTTTACAGACATTGCATCCTGTGAGTGGTAAATTTCAGGACAGTTTGCACCGCCCAGGACTTATATTTGGAAGAAAATGTTATGTAACATACTTTATTAATCACCAATATCGCTAAAATACTTTTAAATTGTGAGCAATGTCGCTATTTTATTTTTAAGAAAATTGACTAAAAGTGCCGTTATGTTTTTCTTTCTTTGAATTTGTTCTTGAATTTACATTTATGTTTTAGTTCCAAATTTCTAAAATTCCGTCCATCCTCCACCGATCAAGATTCCAGCCACTAATGTAAACACAATATCTTTAAATTTAATGTTATATCTCATGCGTATTATAGTGGTTGTTAATTGTCTATACTCTATACCGGCTTGACTTTGCCGAGACATGCTAGTTTAGGAACAAGTTATGTATACTTCAAAGTCGATGGTTTAGAGTCTATATCATAAGATTGTAATCGCAGTTAGTTGACTCGGAAGTAAACGTACGCCATTATACGAATGACCCAAGCATGTTAAATTGTTGATGGGACGTAGTTCAAGACTCGATCATTTACAGGCCAAGAAATCAGCCATAATTGTTGTCCCCTAACCATCAACCCCATCTATATGAGTTGCTACATCAATAGCATTCCATACATGACTTGTTTCCTATTTTATACGTAATAGTTCTTTATGTGACACCGATTTTTCTTTTGTGGACTAGTCATGGGTTGTGAAATTTTGAGGGTTTGATAATGTGAAGTTAAAANAAATCACTTAAAAATAACCCGTTAAACCGGTCATATTAGGGATTTTGAATTTTTTTTTTTTTTTTTTTTTTTTTTTTTTTTTTGATATTGATAATTAATAGAGTATGTTACTTATTTCCTTAAATCTCAAAAACTATGTTACGTTTTTTCAACTTAACAATCTAAAAATGGGCTACGCCTTTATTCCCTGATACAAACATAACATGGGCCCTTATGCTAATGAAATTGAACATACCGAATTATTAAAAAAAACATTACAACCAGACTTAAAATAAACGAAGGAATCCAAGCTCAACTATCAACTCTTTTCTTAAACTAAACGATGATCCGCATGTAGTAACGACAGTGTATATTATCGTCAATTTGTGTGAGTAATTCCTTTTTATTTATATATGGGTGGGGCGTAAGTGAAAAACGACATTAAATGTTTAGTGTTTAAATTGCAATTGAGTATTTAAATATTTAAGAAATTCAATTGCCTTTTATATGTAAAAGTATTGTAGTCTAACAAGTAACAACATTACTATTATTTTTTAAGTTTACAAGTTTTAAGCACATAAAATTACATAGAGTATTTTTGTCCTTATTCATTAATTCTATGTGTGCAAAGTAAAAATGCTATGTGTACAGTGTACATATCATTACCCTAAGAATAAGGGTAGTTGATACGTAATCAAGTTGTAACAGAAGCAGTAAGCGCATGAATGTGTTTATGTATCCAGAGACTCAAGTAGGATTGTAATTACGCTCATATCCTACTTATTACTGTAACTAAAAAGTGTTTCATTTTTTTATTACAAACTTTTAATTTTTTTTTTTCAATATGCACAATAAAAGTTTTTTGACCTCCAAAAAATGTTGTAAATTACCTATTTATTGTCCACTACTTGGTAAACAATATTCCAACCTATGTTTTTTAAAGTGTGGTTTTCAAAAAAGTGAACAATAAATAGGTAAATCGCATGTTTTCGGATAAAAAAGGTTTAACTTTGTATGTAATACAAAACTTGAATGTTCATAATAACAATAAAATGAAACACTTTTTGTTTCATGTATTCAAGTGGCAAATGAACGTAACTACATGACCATTATAAACGCTTAATCTTAGAGCATGGGGAGTCATAACACCGAAATGGTGTTAACACCGTGCCACCTCAGCGCCACATCATCTCAGCACCAAATAACATAACACCAAAAAACACCAGGAAATCATAACACCAAATAACACCACTTTTTACAAATTTACAAATTCCACCCTCAACAATTTCATTTATTAAAAAGCAAACATTTTATTAATAAAAGTAGAACATTACAATAGAAAATAAAAACATTATAATTAAAAAAAAAAAAATACATAATAGAAATTACGAAATGAAACATACGAAAATACATAATAAACTAGGCGTTATCATTTGGATTGTTTGGATGTCGCAAGTGATATTTATCTTTGATTCTTTGTTTCTCTTGTTTGATGAAATACGCCTCATCCGGATCGACTTCACTCATTTTCATCCC
>LBNU01018254.1:21789-73216 GCA_014162995.1 Artemisia annua | reverse complement strand
TTTTTTTTTTTTTGGTAAAGGAGAGTAATCTTGCACCATGGTAAATATATAAACCAATCAAAACGTTTAAGTACAATGAATATGGGTGAAATTCCATACCTCATCCCGTTACATAGGCGAAAGCATACATAACAAGACACTACCACTTCTTAATAATAAGAAAAAGACCACTACCACAATTGGAGGGTGTTTGTTTTGAGGATGGTGTTTGGCTATTTTGTGGCAGCTAAGCTAGTTTCCTTGTTTAATGTTTGTCTTTTGTTTGTAGTGGTTGATGTAACCGATCTTTTGGTGAATAGTTAACTCTATGGTTGTAAATAACTGATGTTTTGGCTAATACGTAGTAGTAATCTTTACATAGGACCCAGAATTGCCATTTTGACAATCATGTTTGACTTTTACACATGAGTGTACATGCACCAAAATACCCAGAATTGCCCAAAATGGAACAAATTGACTATCCGTGTAACCATTGACTATCCGTGTAACCTTATTCAAATGAATGTGCAGGCACAAAAATACCCAAAATTACCCAAATTGACAATCAAGTTTGACTTTTGCAAATGATAATCAACGTTGACAATCTTTGTTTGACTTGTAACATAGCATCATAACATAAGTAACAAAGCAAAATTACATAATAAATCAACAAACAGATAACATAATTGATAATATAACATTAAAATTGATAAAAAAACATAACATGACATTAAAATTCAAAACATAACATTGATAAAAACATAACGGGTAACATTAAAATTCAAAGGAACATAACATGGTTGATAAAAAAGATTGAAAGAAACTCTAAAGTCCCTTGACAAATGCGTGCTTGTTGAAAAGCTTGAGCTTCGCTTCGGCAATCTTCTTCTTCAATTCCAAAAGCTCGATAACGTCGGACTTTTGAAGCTTCTTAAAGTACTCCAAGCACTTGAACATCTGCACCGAAGGACGCACAAGTTCCATTTCAGCCATCATCTTGTTCCTTTGAACGACAATATCTCTACGACCTCCATACACAGCCACCACATCAACACTGTCACTAGGCCTGAAGTTAGCCAACCTGTCATAGTACACCTGCCACTGCGTAGCATGAAGCTCATCCCATAATGACTGAATGCTACGATAGTGTTGCCTGCTGTCTATATCAAGAAACACCTCTCTCATAGTCAACTGCTCTACCATCCTACTCATCTCAGCCATTCTCCCATCTAGCATATCCAAATGCTCCTGCACCCTAGCGTCTGACTCTTCGGCTGAGCCTAGCCTAGCTGCATGCCTATGCAATCCAACATGCATCTTATCTGCAGCCTTCTGTCCGCCTACTATCTCCTTAATCAAATCATCAACCTTACGCGGTCGATAGCACGTTCTCCTAGCCAACGATACATAACGACCCTGACAACTAGTGAGATCCTGTCTCAAATGACTCAGCAAAGCTCTAAGCTCTGCCGGAGTAACACGAGCAACTGTCGAAGACTCACCAACCTCATACGTCGTCGGAACCTCAGTCTCAAGCGCATACCCTAATGCCTCAGACGTATCCGACTCATAAGTCACATCCGAATACACAGGCGAAGGTGGCAAGGGAGGAACATCCTGATCCTCATCCATAGCCTCCTCATCATCATCATCCTCCTCATCATCCTCATCATCATCATCATCACCAATACCAACATCATCCTCTAAACCTACCTCATCATCCAAACCAACATCATCCTCTAAACCTACCTCATCATCCAAACCAACATCAACCTCTAAATCCATCTCATCTTCTAATAGCAATGGGTCAACAACTGGTGGGACTGGGACAGACATTATACTCTACAAGAGCATAAGGAAGGTATAAAAACACTAGCCAAATTTTCGCGGAAAACATTTTATAAGCCAAAGCATAATAGTGGAGAAGTTCCAACTAAACCATAATATCAAGGCATGTATAAATATAAAGTTCAAATAAATTACCTGGGCGCGAAGTAGCATGAAGGGCTGGCGGCTTTCTGTCTCAAAACATTTTGACTCCAGGAAAAAGTTTATAGTCGAGTGCGAGCTCGTTCTCTATAAACGTAGGCTCTGATACCATTCTGTAACACCCCCAACTCAAATATGGCAGCTATCGTGCTGGGGGTATTACGAAAATAGAAACCAGGCACATTTATAGTAAACGACCACAACTCGGGACGTTTGAAATGTGACCAAAACATATCATTCGATTTACAAACCGTTTAGAGTACAAGTACTCTTTAGTCAAAGTTGCAGCGGAAAAGTAAATAGAGTTTGCAGCGGAAAAATAAACAAAGTATAGCAGCGGAAATGTATAAGACACAAAAGGTTTTACGAATGACATGCAAAATAGGGTAGTAAAGTAGTTAAGCTGCCGTGACAGAAACGCCCCTCCAGCCTTAGCCACTCCTCCACGCCCAAATTATCATCATGCCAAGCTAAACATTATTACCTGAAAATACATGCTTAAAAAGTCAACACAAAGGTTGAGTGTAATCCATAGGTTTAAATATATATAAAGTTGAGCACAAGGTTTTAATCATAAGATATGAGCAACATATGCTAATATCGGGTAATCAAGATAACAACCAATGTATAGAGGCATCCCTGTGCATATAACATTGTTGATGATGCTAAGCTCATGACACGCAAACGTTAACCACAATCATAATATCAATATAACCGCGGAATTTCATAATATAACAGTGCCCTCAAGGTCGAGCACTTGCCATTTACTCGACAAATCGAATATAGTACACCACAATTTGCCTATCTAGCAAAAGGAGTGGGAGGGTCAATTCCTATAGGCCTATATCCCTATATTCGCGTTCACTCGCAAGTGATTAATGGTTCATGATCTGAGGGTCTTGCATAGGCAAGGCAGAGCTACTTAGCACATCGTCAGGAAAGCATACCAATCAGGAAAGCATACCAAAAATACTTGTGCTCAGAAAACATTTAAAGCATGTATCTCACCCCATGGGTTTATAAACATTTAAAAGATAAAAAGTGGGGCTATGAATCACACCTTAACAACAGCAGGTAACGAGATATATATGTCAACCAAACAAATACGCCTCACAGCAGACAATCCTCAGCACAACCTAATCATATAAATATCATAACTCAGCAATAGTACTCGAATACTTTAATAGTTAATGCTTGAATGAAGTTTTATAAAAGATGATGGCGTTTGAAAGAAAACATTTTCCAAAAGTAGTCTCGTGTGGAAGAAAGATAGAAAAGAACAAGTCGGCGAACCTTAAAACATATGAGAAAACAACAAAGACTCGAAGAATACTCGTCAAAAGAAAGGAAGAACAGAAAAGAATAAAAGACACGAATAGATAAAGACAACAATTCCTAATAGTCTCGGTATTACCCATTTCCCAAAATATATTAAGATTATATTTGATAAAGTATAGTAAAGATAATAATTAATTTTAGTAAATTTCGGCATGACCTGCCCGTTTATAAAGCATTTCCCGAGTCATCGACTCTTTTAAATACAAATAACGTTAATAATAATATAAGTGTAGATATTAATATGATTGGATATATCATTCACGTTGTCCATTAGTTGTTCAGGTTTATCGACCATTTCGTATAGTTCGGGTTCCAGGTACGTTAAGATCTTTAAGGGCCTAACGTACCCTACCGTCTCGTGTACCAAAGGGTCCATAAGTCCAAATAACCATAGCCGCAAATCCAATACGTCCAATACAAGTTCACAAGTCATAATATAAGTCATCAAAGCGGATACCAAGTCCGTCATCCAAATTAAATTAACTTTAACAATTTTATATTTTAATTTCATAGTTATTATTCCGTATTAATATTTACCGTTTAAAACTAATAATAATAATAATAAGGTTATAATAATAACAATAACCATCCGAGACTAATAACCAATCCCGACAAAACATAACCAAAACCAAATCCGAAACAAACATCACAATCCCATATCTCGCCTCCACCAAAAATACCAAATCTAATCCTAAACCCGTCACTAATCCTATAATCACAACTTCAATCCCAAATACCACTTCGGCTAACCAAAACTAACCTAAACATAATTATTACAAAACCCAATATACCAACAACAATAAAAATAACAACCAAACGCCACCCACCACCACCACCATGGCTCGGTGGTGGTGGCTAGGGGCTGCCGACACAAGGAAACAACCAAACGGAACCCAAAACTTATCCAAACAACAAAAAAAACAACTCCACTCGTCACCCAACTCGAACCAAACATCAAATAAGCTAAACCCTCACCGAGTCACCGAGTTGACTCGGTGAGTCGACTCGTGTCGCGACCAAACGGACCAAGAAAACATCCACACGAGTTTCTTTTATAAAAATCTTTAATAAAACTCTTTTTATTTAACAAAAACATAAACAAAAATCGGATTTATTAAAAATTCGAAATTAGGGTTTGGGTTTTGTTAAGTTTTTATAAATAAAAACGTGATTAGAAGCTTAGGGGAGGCTCGAATACCAAAAGTACTCGCCGGAAAATGGGTTTTGGCCGGAAAAGTACAAATACCGAATCTACAATTGTAGATCTAGGGCGCGTGAGGGTGTTTGAGACGAAACGGGTTGCGGGGATGAGTCGGGGATGTCCCGATCTACAAGATGGTATGGGTGGTGTAACGTGAGGTGGCCGGAAAATTTTCCGGTGACCGGAATAAGGGGCGGCGCCGGCGAAGGAGTAGGGTGGCCGGATTTAGAGAGAGAAAGAAGAGAGAGGGAGGAGAAGTGTGTGTGTTTTTGGAGTGTGTAAAATGAATTAAGGGTGTAGGGTGGGGGTATATATAGGTGGAGTGTTAGGGATGGGTTTTAGCTAATCTTCTTCATAAAACGGTTCGGGACTCAAATGACATAGCAAACGGACTCGAAAAATTATAAAACTTGCGCCATCGTTCTCGAAATAGTTTTTCCAATAAAATCAAGCATAAACTTCATAGTTTTTCTCAAACTCATAATAAATCAAATAATTTGGCAAGTGAAACAAATTCGAGTTTTTCTAGGTTGTGCTGAGCTAGTCTACAAATAAATTCTCGTTCCTAATATATCTCACGCTCTTCAAATCAAATTTAACATGCTTTAAAGTTTTAAAACGTTTCAGGCTCTAAAAATAGAAGTTTGGCTAGGATTAGGTTTTAGGAAAAATACCAGGTGTTACAAGCTGCAACTACGTCATCAAGTTCATCCAATGCTTGATCTATTTCAGCAAACATGTCACTAATCTCTTGAGGCTCTTCAGGCTAGGGCTGAGTATCGGGCCGTGACCCGACCCGACCCGACCCGCGAAAACCCGATACCAAAACAAGGGAGAAATGAAGACCGAATCCCGACCCGAAACATGTCGGTCGGGCTCAAGTATTAGTCGGGCTTGTCGGTCTCGGGTGTCGGTATTTAGCATTCAGGCCCAAAAAGATTTCCAGCCCAGTTGCAAACTCAGCCCAAGTCACTAGTCAGAACATTTACCACAAGTCAGAAACATTCATCAGTGTCAAGGTCTATCGTTTGATCCTAAAAAAACATGTACAAAGTCAGAACTCAGAAACATTTAACACAAGTTACCAGTAGCAACATTTAACACAAGTCACTAGTCAGAACATTTACCACAAGTCAGAAACATTATCTACTTTCAAAACATTTACCACAAGTCAGAGACATTTACCACATAAATTATAAAACATGTACAAAAGACTCGTATAAAAGACTTACATCCATTATATTGTTTTGTTGAGATGAGAAAGATTCAAATGTAGGTAAGGAAGATGAGATTGATTCACCCCTTTTGAGATGACATTGATCCATTCAATCGTGTTTTTTATGTGTTCTTGAGAGTTGAGATGAGAAGCAGTGAAAAAGATGAAAAGAATGAAAAGGGAGGCGCGTACCTATCTATTAAACCTAATATAATATCGGGCTGACGGGACTAATCGGGCTACTGTCGGTTTTTTACCCGACCCGACCCGATACCGAGAATTAGTAATTTGCAAAACCGCATACCGACCCGAATTGTCTATCGGGATTAATCGGGATTGTCGGTTCGGGCGGCTTGTCGGGTCTGTCGGGTTTCGGTCGGGTTCTGCTCAGCCCTACTTCAGGCTCTTCAATCGCATGCATCTCTTCAGGTTCAGGAACATCAACTAAATGGTATGGATCATCAGTCCAGTCAACATCTTTTTCTTGATCAACCTCTTCATCACTAATCCATGTGTGAAGGTCTCCTTCCTTTCCGCTAATAGTGCAACCATCACTTGTGTCATCATAATAAGAATCATCAAAATCGAGCATATCTGTGGACTCCAGGGAATCCTCACTTGAATCCTCCACCATAAACTCTTAGTCAATCTCTTCCAATAACCTCCTGAATTGAAACTCATCACTCAGCCTCTTTGAATGATTTGCAATCATTTTTCCAGCACAAAATGTTGGTGGGAAGCCATTGTCAGAATCAGAATCATAAAGAGGTCCAGCTTCTCAGGTTGGCTTATCTCATGCCACTCTTTATGCCACTCTAACAATAGTAGTTTCCCAGTGTTTCCAGTCTCACCATCAACATCCTTTCCAACATCATCATTCACATCATGATCCACATTTCTTATCACCACACCCTTTCCCTTACTCATCATTCGCTCCATCATCTCACACTCTACCACTGAAATACCGGTTTCAATATACAACTCCAATTGTGTAAATATAGGAACATACTCCACAAGTCTCCTCACATCTTCCTCAGACTTTAGTGGTAGCAAACCATCATCCAGTGACTCATCAGGTATCTTAAAGTGAGTAAACACAAGGGTACGATCCGTGTAACCTAAATCCTCTAACATTTCGCCCAATAAGCCCATGAAGAAAACGTCACAGTGAACTCCGTCAAACCAATCTGTATCTCCAAAGAGATATCTTCTCCCTGGTGTTGAGGTAAATTCACCATTGTGATGGATTTGCAAAGTAAACATTTTTTCATTCAATGCTGTGCAATACATACAAAAACATCACTAACTTCAAATAACAATAACAACTTTAAATGGAAAACATGAAAATGGAACAGAATATGCTTACCATACAGGACTCCTAAATCAGGTATCGGGGTACTGCGTGCACGATTTTGCCAAAGCTTAACCATTCTCAAGATCTTTACTTGTGAAATTAATGTTCTCCTTGGAAGAAATTGAGACACGTATATAAACTATTGCTCTAAAGGACTAATTTATAAAACAAAACACTGGCAATTGAAGTTATTAGCGGGAAAGGGATAAAAAAAACGATACTACCCTCAATGACATGGCACTTAACGGGCAATCTAACGGAAAATGGCTCTCGGTGGCTTTTTTGCACATTTACGTAACGTTAGTGGTTTTTTTGCATTACTTTTTGTCTCGGTCTCATTATTGCGATTTCATGAAACATTAGTGACCATTTTTGTATTTTACCCTAAAATAAAATTGGTTGAGGTATGGAAATCCAAACAGTAAAATTAAGAATGAGGGTGTAGACATAGGTAATTCTTTATGTATAAAGTCAGCAATAACGTTTAAGTTTTAAAGTTCAACTTCTGTCTTTGATGTTTTAAACACGTACTGTATATAACAAGGACACATCTGGCCAATTATTTCTAGCGAACAAGTTGTGTAAAGTGTAAACTATAAAGCTCGTACTTTTATTATCTCTTCATTATATATATTTTTTCGAACAACGGTTGTTTATTAAAAGACTAACAAGGAGCTAAGAACTTACAAGATAAGGGTTTTTAAACCAATTTATCCGACTAAAAGAAGCTTTACATTATCTCTTCATTATTAGAGAGCTAGATGCAATTATGTATCAATAACTATTATTGGGTTGGCACCTTTAGATACAACTAATAACATTAAGATAACTAAAAAACTCTCTTCAAACTATAACTTTTATAGGTAATTATTTATGTATGAAGTCAGCAATAACGTTTAAAATCTCAACTTGTGTCCTTGATGTTTTAAACACGTAATGTGATACGTGGGCTACTAGTACAAGTGGAAAATCAAGTTTCCTTTAGTTTAAGTGTTAGTTTTCTGATTAAGTCTTGACTTGGTCACCTCCTCTACATGGGTCCGAATTCCATGCTAATATGGAGACCAATTCTAGTTAACTGTTGCATGCATGTTCCATGTTTTTCTTATCATTCCTAAAGTCTAGTAAGTAGTGGTAGAGTAACCCATGTTCTCATGTTGTCATTCATGTGTCCTAGAGTCTAGGAAGTAGTTGTTATTGTTTACTATAAATATGTACTTTGCATTGAGAATAAAGAAGAAGAAAGAAGAGAAAATTGTTCCAAAGTTTCGTATGTTTACTTTGAGTTAAAGTAGTATTTACTGTTCATAGAGTAATCTAGTTTAGATATCGACTATTGTTAGTTTTAGTCATATCATAATGCATATGATATTGTAGGACACATCTGGCCAATTATTTCTAGCGAACAAGTTGTATAAACTATAAAGCTCGTACTTTTATTATTTCCTCATTATTCAACACCTCCACATGGGTCATTTGGCGCTTTCGAAATAGAGTTTGCTTTGACTTGAAACCCTCATGTAAGGAGAGTATCATGGAAGCAATCAACATTCTTTCACACCTTTTGATTACTCATAGAAGCAAAAACATCCGGTTGAATTGGCTCGAATGGATCACCACCCCTAGAGTGCCCATGGACGGACCCATATGTATGACGGGTGTAGCACGGGCTACACCCGATTTTAGGTCACAAAGTGCAAAAAGATTTCAAAACTGCCGTTTGTGTGGTATGTGCAACCCCCAAAATTTGTTTTGATACTTTCGTTTCTTACGGTGTAACTTTAATTAGCCTAACATTTCTTTTGTGCAACACCCTTTTAAAAATCTTGCGTCCGTCCCTGCTTGCACCGTTTAATTGTATCAATTATTTCGCAGTATCTTTGTTCTAGCTTCTTTCTAGTTTTTAATACGAATCACCGTTAAAAAAATACACTATAAATAAATCTAGATGTATGAGATATTAATAATAAATTTATGTTTCTCAACATTTTAAGCATAAAAATCTCGACAAAATGGGAATATTGCAAGAAAACAAAGAAGAGAAATGTTCGCAGAGAATTTTATGTTAACCAATCGATGACTCAATCTGATAAACCTACAAGGGTAAGGAGATATCTTGTGTCTAGATATGATTTCAAGTGTTATCTGAATGGTAGCGCAGCTAGAAAGTTATTATCATATCTACAACTTTGTTCGACTCTATTAACTATAGCTAGCATGGTACCTGCGCGTTGCAACGGCAAATACCCTGAAATAAAATTTTTCGATGAATAATGTATTTTAGTTTATTATGTTCTTTTTGACAATAAATTTACGGATATCAGGAATTTCGTATAGCCCGTGCCCGTTCGGGCTCGAACCCGTTGGTCTGTGCCTGTTCAGGCTCGAGCCTGTTTGGTCCACGCCCAGTGGGGCTCAAACCCATTTGGCCCATTTTCCGTTCGGGCTTGAATATTTGTATAATGGGCTTTATTATTTGTAGTAGTAAAATTTAATACAGGAATTGTGTTTAATTTGGTTGTACAATATGCTTGATAATTTGTATTTCTTATGTAAGGGGTGTTTTAATAACTGCATTAATTGTATTTATTGACCAGTTAAATAATTGACTACATTAAATAGCATTAATGTGGTATTTTGTTGTACACTATGCTTCTTGTCTTGTACGTCTGAAAATTATGTGCATTAAAGTGTTGTACACTATGTTTCTTTTCTTGTAAGTAGTAGTCATTAATAACATTGACCACTTTAATAACATTAATGTTGTAAGTCTGAAAATTACATCATGCTTACTTTGTTGTACACTATGCTTATTGTATTGTAGATCTGAAAATTGGTTGCAGCTATTGTACATTATGCTTAAATGGTTGTAATTTTTGGTGAATTGGTGTTTTTAATAGCATTAATGTTGTTTGATAGAATTTTGGTCTTAAAATGACACCACGCTTTATTTTCTTGTACAATATGCTTACTTTGTTGTAATTATGAAAATTGGGTGCATTAAAGTGTTGTAAACCATGCTTAATTTCTTGTAAGTCTTAAAATTTTGGAGAGAGAGTTATTCATGATTTATATGTAGTATAGATTTTTTTTTTTTTTTTAATTTTTTTTTTGTTTTTGTTGGAAAGCAGAATTATTACCCAACTAAAGAAACTAACTCACGGGACAAACCCCAAAGAAGAGACCACATAACAAATAACCACAAGCCCACACGAGGGACCTAACCACCGAAGCACAAATCACACGGCCAAACTACAAACAAGCTATCTAACATATGAGATATGTGAACAAACAGCACGCCAGACAAAAATCAAACCACCAAAAAACTACAACCTCCCAACAAGATCAAGGCAACCCACCACACTTAACCAAACACCTCCACAAGCATTAGTCCGCATCAGCCTACTATAATCAGGGCCCGGACCCAAAAATTTTAAAAAGGTGTTGCACAATTGCCATTTGGGTTAACTAAAGTTGAACCATAAAAAAACGAAGGTAGCAAAAAAAATAATAATAAAAAAAATCAGAGGTTGCCCATAAAAAATCGACATTTTTTAAATTTTTTTGCACTTCGTGGTTAAAATCGAGTGTAACCCGTGCCACACCCTGCATCAACGTAGGTCCGTCCCTGACTATAATATCTCCAGCTATAACCGATTAACAACGACATTCCTAGCACTCTAAAAGGTTAAGCATATGGTGCTTAATTTGAGTCTATCTGATCTTAGGCTACTACATATACTTATTACATCAAAATACACTTTGAGTCGTGCTACCAAATCCGTATCGGATCGAAAATCTCTTTACTTGCTAACAAGTACATGCCCCTCCTCATAAAAGTTGTTTCCAAATGTATGCATAGGACTCTGAGTAATGTTACTTGGTCTTCATCCATGATCACTTTTTGTTTGAACACATGAAAAAGTTTTATAAAGCAAAAACTCAATTTCTCACTTCCACGAATATATATGCCCCATTGCCCCGTACAATTTAACAGAGTATTGTTATAAATTAATTACCAATATCTACACTTATCAAACTAAATAATCAAAATTGACGTACATTTACATTATTTTTTCACATAACAAAAATAGACATAACGAGCAAATCCATTTGCTCTCCATTGTTGTTTACTCGCTACTTACTATGTGGCCCAACTTATGTAAAAATAAATAAAAATAAAAGGGATCATGCGAGCAAATGAGTTTGCTTGCTTTCTCTTTTTGCTCGGAAATTCATACAACATGGCGAGCAAATGAGTTTTGCTTGCTATGTGAACTTGCTCAGAACTAACTACAGAAGGCATTAAAGAATGTGACAACTCTTCTTATTACCCTCATTAAATTCATACAACACATTTTTCGTAACTTTTATTCGGTCAACTATCGTATAAATGACTCTTATATTAAGGGGGTATTTTGTTTAAGCTTATATGTGGCCATGTGGGCTTATGAGAATATTTGATCGGCTTATATTACATAAGCCTCAATTTTCGGCTTATACCGAGATTTTTATGGGCTTATATAAGTTTGTCATGCCATAATCTTTATATAAGCCCACAAGTCTAAAAATAAGCCGAAAAATTGAGGTTTATGAAATACAAGCCGAAACACAAATAAGCTCATAAGCCACATATAAGCTTAAACAAACATCATTTAAGTACCTAATATGTGAAATTTGCAATCATCTTCTATATGAAAAAAATGTGGACTTCTTGTATTTTGCTTGCTTCTATTCCACAACATATATAATATGGAGAGCAATTGAGATGTTGTTTGCTTATCCATTTCACAAAATAATATGAAGAGCAAATTGAGATGGCAAGCAAAGTATTTGCTTGCTTATCCATTCCACAAAATAATCATGGAGAGCGAATTGACATGCCACGCAAAGTTTTTGCTTGCTTATCCACGTGTCAACACCCGATTAGATCAACCAAAAATACTCTTAGGCGAGCAAACGACATGGAGAGTAAACTATTTTGCTTGCCAACTCCACGTGTCACATTCACATTCAACCTGTAAAACAAAAATTGGTACGTTTTATAATCTTATTCACCACGGGCAAAAGATAGTTTGAGCAAACTTGTTTTGCTCGCTATGTCGTTTTTGGTAACAAAGAATTCTAGGTTGTAAGTCAGTTTTTAAACTGTCTATTCTAAAAACTTTTTCTATTTTTATATTTTTTTTACATGTTTTGTTTATTTATCTTCTTATGTAAAATCTAACATGCGTATTTCACTCATTATCTCCTTTCATCTTTTAATTATTTCACTTTTTAGGATATATAAACGGAAGAATAAGAAAAATGCCAATTATATAATATATTATTTGTCTTCTAGATAAATCCTAATTATTTTCATTGAGAATGAGTAAAAAAGACCTTTTGAAATGTATATTATTTTGACTATATAGACATACTGGTCACGCTTAAACCGATGTTGAACATTCTTCCAATCAAAATGTAGCATTGTTTCCATATGTGAAACCCCTTCAAAATTCTCATCATATCTTTTGACATTGTTCAAAAAACCACACCATATAAAACTCATATTCTTTTCTCACACCTTTATTATATAACTTACAAAACACTATTTCATTACATTTCAACAACTTTTTCATACCAAAATTCCAAAAAACTATGCCCATGGATCGTTCACCTTCATGGGGATCAAGCCAATCATCCGAAGGATCGAGCAGAAGCCGACACGCTAACAACGTTGTTTTATCCATCGAATGCTTAAAAGGAAGCTCAAAAGCCGAAGAATGGGCTGGAGACACGTTGGAAACAGGTGACATAGTAGAGGAGATTAATATAGGTAACATGAGCATGGTGTCACCTTTTAAGAATGGTAAAAGTGGTGTACAAAAAATATTGCACAACATGTTTAAGTCTAAGGAGACGTCTATAAGGGTCCGAATTCGACGTGGGCTCGATGAGTATGCCGAGTTGATGGCATGTATCGTACCGAATGGTAAGAAACAATACATGTTGAGGTCTATTGATGATCCGAATTATACAGTTGGGTTTGTTGATCGGACAGAAAATGAATGTTTGGCTTTGCAAGGTTAGTTGATTTTTCAAAAGTCTTTCGTTGACTTTAGCACCGGCTATTCACTATTGCATTTATATATTTTTTTATCATTTTATAATGGACACTTGTACATTGCAAGTAGTTTAATGATTTACATCCTTAAAGAAACTTGTCATACATGAATACATGATACATGTGTTTTTATATAAAGTTAGTTTTTCTTTTTTTTAATAAATGAGTAGAGATGAGCATATAACTAATTCATATGTGTGTAGTATAAGATATGTGAAATAGAACAAAATAGATTAATATTGATTAGACTATTTAGTGTTAAGATAATGATCTTTTTCTTTCTTTTTTTCCTGACAAGTTAATATATTGATCATGTTTTTGTATTGAAAGTTTCTATTAATAGATATAGACTGTATTTTGTGATTGGATTTTGTTGAAGTCTATGTAGTTGACAGCTCTTCATTGAGGTGTGTGGCATATAAAAGACAATGATTTTATCAATCTTCTACAAATGTTGATCTAAAAAAAGGAAATATTGTATTTTGCAAAATATCTATGTCCTGTACTTCTCACTAAATCAAAAGTTGATATATTTTTTTCTTTTGAAATGATCTATATTTGATTGAAAATTGACATAAGGTACGACATCAAAAGCTACAAATTATGAACAAAACTGACCCAACAAGAGACTGTGGGTCATCCGCAAAGAACTTGCGGGAAAAAAAAATGAAAACAACAATTGAGCATAATTACGGTTGTACTTTTTCGTCAACTCAAACTTTTTCGTCAACTCATCTCTAACACGAACTTTTCTATAAAAAGAAGAGTAAGTTGCAAAAAGCGTCATTGTAGTATGTTCAGATTGCAGATGTAGGCTTTACCTATTTAAAAATGCAAGCGTCTCTTTTATGAGAAACGATTGGTGCGGATATCGTCTCTGCAACAAAATGAAATGACTAAATGCCCCAAAGTAAAATGACTAAGTCTCACCGAAGACAAAGGCAGTTATTCATTTCACTTTGAGATATGGACGATTTTTCCATCAAAGGTTTCTTACATGGACAACACTTGCATTTTCAAAAAGAAAGGGACTGCGATTGCAATTTTTAAATGTACTACAAGGACGACTTTTGCAATTTACTAAAAAAAGAAAGAAGAAAGTTGATATTGTACATTGCTTGTACGGGTAGCAATTTATGATCCGACCTGAAAACAACATGAAAATTAGTAAGTTCGGGTTAAGTCTAACTAGGTTTCGGGTCGTGTTCGGGTTGACCATCTAACTCATTTATTAAACAGATCAGGTTTGGGTTAGGAAAGGTTAATCGGGTCGACCCGCTAACTCGTTTAAGATTTTTTTTCAAAAATTAAAGAATTATATATACACTTTATTATGCAGGTTAAGTTGGTTAAATTGGTCGACTCACGAACCCATTTAACCCGTGTAATGTGCCAACTTCTTTAGATAAATGGGTCAACTGGAAACCCGTTTAACCTATTTAACCTGCCACGGGTTAAATAGGTCGTGTTCGGGTTATGTATAAACATATTAGGGTTGACATGGCTGACCTGATAATTGGGTCGGGTTCGGGTTGAGGACTTTTGACCCGCCTGCTTGTTAACCCGAACCCGCAAACCGTAACCAAAAAAAAAAAAAACGTTTTAGAAGATGGTCCAACTGGTTTAAGTACTTTTTGAGTATCTTAAAAGATGCAAGTTTTACATCAAGTGGGATGTAAGAAATCAAGGATTGGTTCAATGTCCATAGGAACTCAAATACTGAGGGTAGCAAAGTAGACAAGTTACTTGAAATTAGATAAACAATTAAAACATGTTAACCTTTTTGGAAATGGAAAAACATGTTTTGATCGAGGTGATTGACATAACACTAGCTGCTAAGGTTTCACGTAAGATGATATTAAAGCCTAATTAAAATTATGAAATCAAATATGTGCTCGTATAACACTAGTCTGTAGATACCATCGGGTCGGATCATGTACAAGGATAAAACGACAAATCATATATGACTACTTCCCAATTAATCTACCCCGTATATTCTGTAGATGGTGGATTTTTTAACGAGACTTAATATTGTTAATGACATAATGGATTTCGGCGTGAAAATAACTTAGAAGCACATCCATAAACATAAAACGTGTGATATTATTGCTAATGTCTGGAAACACACAAAAATGCAGCTTCAAGGAGTTCAAGGATGGCGAATGCATTAGAAGCTGCCAAACTCCATGATGGATATGTTGCGTACCCGTGGCAAAAGAAAATGCAGGAGCTGCTGCCAGTTCCCAATTCAAGCTGCTTTCTATCCATTCTTTTCCTTCCAAAAGCATCTGAAAAGGTTGCATATCGATATAATGATTTGGAGGATACTCTTTCTAGAGCAAATGCTTGGCATACCGCCTCTCAGGCGTCCGGTGTCCCTACTGTCTTTATGAACATCCAAACAGAATCCTTACTTACTAAGGTAACAAAAGTGGTTCTTCATTCTGTACCATAACTTACTATGAGTTTACATAAGTACATAATAATGGGTCACTTCAGGTTATAGTTTTGTCCCTATATTTTATTTCAAACTTATAACAACGTTGTATATTTAAGCTTATTGTGATCACAATTCTCATGTTTGAAACAGATTTCTGGAGACACAGCTTCTTCTACAGTAAACGCTGGCTCGTTATCAGACTTGATGAATCTTGCGAATGTGAGTCTATATGGCTTCGAAGATTACCATGGAGTTGATATTGGTGTTGTTAGAGCTGTTCGTCTTTGGTTTGCTCCTCTTGGAGGAGAGGTCCCGGTTGAGATTAACATCAAAGAAGGTGATTTAAAGCTTGGATTTGCCATAGGTCGAACACAAGAGGTTAGTCCACTAGTGCCATATAAGTATTATATAGTCGTTTTAATGCAAAAGATGCTTTCGAAATTTGATGTTTCAAGGCCATATGTTATAACAGCGCCAGTTTTCTTTGTAAGCTTGTAGCATAGACACCCTTTAACATTGATACTGTAAACTAAAAACAAACTTCGGGGGTGTTTGGGATTACGTATTTTTAACTGATTATCTTCTTAAACTTAAGCAGGTCCCAACATGCTGATTTTTGTGCCGATTTATAAAATAAGTAGATACGCAGTCTAATCCAAACACTCGAACTGTTTATCCTGTTTCAAAAATATGCAGATAATCACTTAAATAGGCATTCCCAAACACACTCTTGAACTTCCATTTTGATATGTTAAAAACTAGTTAAAGTGATGGAATAATATCTAACTTATGTCTGCTGATTATTTGACAGGGATTCATTCATGTAACATCTGTTATTGAAGACGATGAAGACTCCCCTTCAACACGTTCAGGTCTCAGCAGTTTATACCGAGAAGCTAGAAGAGCAAGAAAACTACTCATCATTTCGAGAATAGGAAATCAAAAAGTACTTCCATGGATGGTTTCACCAGAAGGAGCCATACGATGCTACGACACAGTTTCACTTAGCCAAAAACTATCTCTACACAGACACGCTAAAGCCCCTATTTCACTTCACATCTTTGCGTGGAACCAAGAAGTGGCTATGTTAGGAAACGCTAATCTCAGGACCCAAATTCACCCCCCAGTCACATCAACATTACCACCACAGACACCAACCGCTCACTTAGCGACATCAAATCAAGTGGTCCCATTAGATATCAATCCACAGGATAACGACATGCTAGAGATCAGATTAAACAGAGATACTGCTGGTGAAGATTCATTCCGGTTTCATAACTTTTCACTCCCAAACAATTGGGTCTGATTTATGTTTTCGTGTCGTCATACAAAAGTATTTAAATTACTTCATTCGTGTTCACTGTATATAAGGTTTGAGTTTCATTTATGGTTTCAAAGTTTTAACCACTATGATAAGATAATACTGTATGTTACTAGTACTATCTGAATCATGCTATTTTTCTAGTATGTATCATGTATGATTGATGAATAGTATCCTAGCTTGTTACATCTCTTATAGTTCAGGCCCCAAAATCAATATGCAAAAGAATTCTCGACTACGGACTGAAAAACAGAAACTAAGACCGAAAGATATTCATTTCTAACTAGATTCAAAGCGATTGATATACCGCAGCCTAAATCAAGCTTACCAGGTCTTTCTCAGGTCTATCAAACGCCAATACTTGTTAACAACCACACATCAACTGATCAACATAATGATCCACATCCTTCTATTCATAAACAAAAGTGACTAACAATCCAATAAAACTGACAGATGAGACTCTGCTTAAGTTTACATTAATAATCTATGGAACAGAAAAGAAGAGAACTATTAACTCACTTTTGACCAATAACACAGATTAAAGTATTTAAAGGTTATGTTAGAGAGTTTTTTTTTTTTTTTTTTTTTTTTTTTTTTTTTTTTTTTTTTTTTTTTTTTTTCACGAAGTTATGTTTGGCGAGGAAATAAATCAAGAAAATAAATAGCTTTGGTGTCATTTACTTTAGTTGCATTTGATTACCGCTGGTTAGTATAATGCATATTCTGCCAATAAATTCCTTCTGATAAGCAAAATGTTACCGATAAAAATGAGCAGATAGTTAAAGACAGAAGATATCTAAGTTGTGTTACTGACGTAATAACCTCTCGTGTAACTTAACTGGTACTATGTGATACTACAAACATTGGTTTTATACCTCAGACGTTTACTTTATAATTCACTTCTATCAAGAACTTTCGTGAAAGAATAAAAAGCCATCTTACTGAAAAAATAGAGTTTGAGACAGAAGATATCCAAGCTGTGTTACCGACTTAGTAAGCTCTTGTGGGTTAAGTTAACAATAAATTAGCTCCATCAAGCATGTGTTTCTATTACACTAAGACCAGGGACCTTTAAGACCCTTTCGGACTTCATTTTATGTCTCACACCATCAACACTATCCCACTAATTAAAATCTGCATAAACGTTTGACAACTCCACATACGCACCATCGTTCTTAGCCTCTAATTCGATCATCTTTTTAGAAGCAAGCTCAGCCATTTCCACATTGTTAAGCTTGGAAGCTTTAAGTAAAGCACCCCAAGCACCTGCATGAGGTGTAAATGGCATCCTATTAATGACGTATAAGGCTTCATTTAACCGTCCGGTTTGACCATATAAATCAACCATGCATCCATAATGCTCAGCTTGTGGTTCAATCCCGTACTCTTTGATCATTCCAAAAAACTTAACACCCTCTTCCACTACCCCGCAACACTACAACCCTTTAACACCGATGTAAATGTAAACAGTCTATTAATTATTTGCAATAGACTGTTTCTAAACAATCTGATTTCTCCTTCCATTGCAAATAATTAATATATTGGAATTGTGAATTTGTGATAAACAACTTTGAATGTGATATGAACAAAGATAGTAAACTTCTAGATTCTATATAAAGAATGAAGAAGAAAGCAACACAATGATATTTCAAAGGGATTTGTTATTGAAATATGGATTGTTTGTTACAAGTTGTGATACAGAATTTGAGAGAGAAAACTAAACTGTTACAAGATCTGAATGAATACAAATGAGATGGTAAAATGGTATTTATACAAGTGAAATGTGATAGAAGATGAGTTGGGGTTCTAACAGCTTTTCCCGCCAAAAGCTGTTATTGACTTTTCTTGATAGTTGACTTTCTAATTTCGACCCATTTGATCAATTGACTCTTTATTCATATCAATACCCTCCCCTTCACTGAATTCTTGTCCTCAAGAATCAATTGGGAACTCAGGAAATCTCTTGGCAATATCACTATGAAGCTCCCATGTAGCATCAGCTTCTGAACCATTAGTCCATTGGATCAACACAAACACTTCACCTTTGTTACCAACTTTGCCAAGCCTTCTGTCTAAGACCTTGAGTGGAACTTGCAAGACTTCTCCTTGTGGATTGCAGGCTGGAAGAGTAGGAGTAGCATTTGGTAAAGGGCCCTTGAATAGTTTCAATTGTGAAATGTGAAAGACTGGATGGATCTGTGAAGTTGTAGGTAATGACAGTTTATAAGCCACTTTCCCAATTCTAGCAGTGATCTGGAAAGGACCATAGTACTTAGGAATAAGCTTGTTGTATCTTGTTTGCCTGAGAGTAACCTGCCTGTGAGGTTGCAATTTCAAATATACCCATTGTCCCACCTCAAACTCTCTATCAGTCCTCCTTTTGTCAGCACTGGTTTTCATCTTTTGTTGAGCTCTGTGTAAATGGAACTTCAAAAGGTTAACAGCTGCTTCTCTAGCTACCAAAGTCCTATCCACTGCATCAACTTTACTTTGACCTTGAACATAAGAAATAGGACTTGTGGGAGGCTGACCATACACAATTTCATAAGGGGTTGTTTGAACTGAAGTGTGGAAGTTGGTGTTATACCAATATTCTGCTAATGGTAACCATTTAGACCACTCCTTTGGTTTCTCCCCTGTCATACATCTAAGATAGGTTTCCAAACATCTATTGACTACTTCAGTCTGTCCATCACTTTGTGGATGATAGGCAGTAGAAAAATGCAAACTCACATGAAGCATTTTAAACAATTCCTTCCAAAACATGCTCAAAAAAATCTTGTCTCTGTCACTTACTATCACTTTTGGAAGACCATGAAGTTTGTAAACAGTGTCCAAGAACACATTGGCCACTTGTGTTGCTGTGAATGGGTGACTGAGAGCAATGAAGTGGCTATACTTACTAAGTCTATCCACCACCACTAGTATTACAGATTTGCCAAAAGACATAGGCAACCCTTCTATAAAATCCATTGAAATCTCAGTCCAAATCAATTTAGGAATAGGCAAGGGTTGTAGCAAACCTGGATAAGCAGCTAAGTCAGGTTTACTTCTCTGGCATACATCACACAATGCCACAAAAGTCTTCACATCCTGTCTCATTCCTTTCCAATAACAAATGCCACTGAGTCTATTAGTAGTTGCTGTACAACCAGAATGGCCACCAATGGAATCACTATGAAAATGCACCAAGAGAGCTTGCTTCAACTCCTTATCATCTCCCACCAGCAACTTACTATCAAAGAACGATGATATATATATTTCTACAACTATCATTTTGGAAGACGTCTAAAGCTATCAAAGTTAATATTCACAGTTTGAAGAACAAAAGACGTCTCAAAGCAACCTCGATGACCGTGACAAATTTCTATCCATTAACAAATCTTCATGACCGATCCTTAGGGGGAAATTGTTAGGATCATAGTTTTCAACTATTCAGTCAAGTCTCGGTCATTTCAATAAATGTAATAGGTTGCTAGTTTTATCACTTTATGTTACGTTTTAGACTAATACTCGTTCGGTTATAAGACGAGTCCAATAAGTGTACAATGGGCCTTGAAAGCCCACGACATAGTACATAGGGAAGGAAGGGAGTGTTGCCCCATCCTCCTCCTATAAATAGGACCCTATGTATCTCTTTCATTTTGTTGGTTAATTTCATATCTTAAGCAAACTATTGTTCTTTCATCTTTCATATTGATCTTAATCAACCAAGTCTATTTCTCATCTCATTTCTTTCATTTGAATACTTGTGTTTACTAATATGGTGACCTAACAGGTGCTCCAGAAATGACCACGGGGTCTAGATCTACGCGATGGTGTGATTATTTGAGGTGGCCGGAAAAGTGCTCGGAGATTGTGACGGCGCCGAAATTTGGCCGGATGGTGGGATGTGACCGGATTAGGATTCCGGCGAGGTGAAGTGAGAGAGAGAGAGAGACAATGTTATGTGTGTGTTATAATGAGGAGAGAGAGGGAGAGAGAGAAAATAGGGTTTATATACCAAGGGGAGGGGCCGAACTTGGGCAAACAAAAGTGGAGGGGGCGAGGTGAAAGTATGGGGCGGAGGGGGTANGGGTTTATATACCAAGGGGAGGGGCCGAACTTAGGCAAACAAAAGTGGAGGGGGCGAAGTGAAAGTATGGGGCGGAGGGGGTATAGTTGCCAGCTAGGGGAAACTTTTGAAATATTCATCGTGGCCCCCATTTGACATACCAAATGGACACGAAAAATTATGAAACTTGCGCCATTGTTTCCGAAATAAATTTTTTAATAAAAATGAGTATAAATACGCTTAACTTTCTCGAACTCAACAAACCTCTCAACCTAAACAGGCTACTAAAACTCGGCACACGAACAAACGCTTGATCACCGCCCCGCCGCAACGCAGCGGTTCGTAGCCTTCCTCGTTTAAAGAAATTTTCATCTGTTAAGCAAAAAATAAGTAATTATTTTTGAAAAACATGTCAAGATAAAAAGAGTTAATTACATTTTTGGTCCGTGTAATTTACCGGGTATCTTATTTTTGGTCTAATTGTCAAAAAAGTATCAAATCCACTCCAAAGTAAACACCTGTTTCGGGTGGTTCAATTCATTGACACCGTTAGTTTGACTAATATAACTGTTAAATTAAAGGATGTCTTTTCTATTATTTCACAT
Organism: Artemisia annua; assembly: GCA_014162995.1. Taxonomy (NCBI): domain Eukaryota; kingdom Viridiplantae; phylum Streptophyta; class Magnoliopsida; order Asterales; family Asteraceae; genus Artemisia; species Artemisia annua. Next base: position 51,613 of record LBNU01018254.1, on the reverse strand, counting down.
ACACAACTGTTAGATAATAAAAGCCCGCAAGCCCGTTGGGTTTGGCCCGTTAGTCGTTAGGTTTTGTTTAGGTTTAGTCCCTATTTATTCTATTGTAATCTTCATAATTTATTGAATTTGATAATACAATTTTCAGTATTCCCTTGATAATACAGTTTTCAGTATTCCCTTGATTTCTACCGTACACGGTTATAAATTTACATGCAGTGTTTCTATTTGCATATCCTACCTGATGCACTTGGGTCAAACCTTCAACATCCATCATAGATCAGAGGCATTGGATCATATGTCAAAGAATTCATAAAGATGGTCAATAGTCATTCCTATGAAAAGCATTCCCTGAACATCACCTAAAAATCTTGACATGCAATAACAATTTATAACACCGGATATGAGAATGAAAATTGAGTCAAAGAAAACAAAGTTGAACTATCAACTCAGGACAATAACACTGAACTACAGTAATGCAACAAAACCATGGTAGATGTATAGTCAAGACATCATGTTGGTCCCTTTTACTTGGTTAATGGTTAACTACCGAGTTAATCTAACCAAGTTCCATAGCATAATGATGCAAAGATTAATAACTAAAAAACGTAAAAGATAAGAAACAAGATTTTCAACGTTTAACTCTTTATTAGAAATTAATCAAAAGAATTATACCCAAGTGTTTGCGGAACAACACTTGGGATTGAAATGACAAGTATGGTATGGTGTTACTCCTCACTAAACTTAAGCTATGCTTAAGTAGCAACAAAAGACCCACTAAGCTATCTTAGGGATGGTTGCTATTTGGAGAGAGTACAGATTAGTTTGTGAATGTCTAAGCATTAAGTGCACAAACTCCGCAACCTTTACTCTCTCTTATGACTCCTATTTATACACAAGTAATTTACAACCGTTGTGAAAAAGACAAAGATTACATCAGCCTAGTTGAGACAAAATACTTACGTATTTTGTCTCTGTTATATAAGTCTATTTTGGGTATAGGACAAGGCATCTTTCTGAGGTCCAATTATGACACCATACTGAACCCACACCATTCAGAGAAAGTTTGACTTTACAAGATACTGACACTCTATGTAGTTTCAAACGTTTCCCGCCTTATCCCGCCTATTCTTCAGGCTTCATGTCATTAATCTTCAGTCTTTAGCTTTTGTTGCTTCAGTGAGGAATAACTTGGGATTCAGTGAGCTATTGTCATCACTCACTGAATCCATCATCTTCTTCTTTGGCTTAGGTGCCAATCACTGAGAATCCGCCTCACTGAATGGAAAGCTTTTCTTCTTAAACTTGTCCCAAGCATCCTGAAGATGACTCACTGAGTGACTGTTCACTCAGTGACTTGATTTGTGTTAAAGGTAGTTTAAACACTTAGGTTATTTTATGTTCAAATCCTAGTATACGAGAGTTTGGGAATTCAGTGACCCAACACAAGGTTTGGTGTCTTGGTGACAAAGTTTTACTGAAATAAGCAATTGGATGACCCCCTTGTTGAAGCACTGCCCCAATACCTCCTCCTGAAGCATCTGTTTCAACTATAAATTCTTCATCAAAATTAGGTAGCTTCAACACTGGTGCTTGAATCATTGCTTGTTTGAGTGTGTCAAAGGCTATTTGAGCTGCTTGACTCCACTGGAAAGAGTTCTTCTTCAACAACTGAGTGAGTGGGTGACTAATGATTGCATATCTATTAATGAACCTTCTATAGTATCCTGTTAAGCCCAAGAAACCCCTCAATTGTTTGATGTTGGTAGGTTGTGGCCACTGTTTCATTGCTTCAATCTTAGAATAGTCAGTAGAAACTCCTTGAGAAGTGATTACATGACCCAAATATTCCACCCTTTCAACTGCAAAAACACATTTGGACTTCTTGGCATAAAGAGTGTGACTTCTCAAGAGCTCCAAAACTGTCCTCAAATGCTCATAATGACTCTGCAAATCTTTACTATATACCAAGATATCATCAAAAAAGACCAACACAAACTTTCTCAGATACCTTTTGAAGACAGAATTCATTAAAGCTTGAAATGTTGAAGGTGCATTTGTAAGACCAAAGGGCATAACCAAAAACTCATAATGGCCCTCATGAGTCTTAAAACCTGGCTCTGATACCATTTGATATGAACAAAGATAGTAAACTTCCAGATTCTATATAAAGAATGAAGAAGAAAGCAACACAATGATATTTCAAAGGGATTTGTTATTGAAATATGGATTGTTTGTTACAAGTTGTGATACAGAATTTGAGAGAGAAAACTAAACTGTTACAAGATCTGAATGAATACAAATGAGATGGTAAAATGGTATTTATACAAGTGAAATGTGATAGAAGATGAGTTGGGGTTCTAACAGCTTTTCCCGCCAAAAGCTGTTATTGACTTTTCTTGATAGTTGACTTTCTAATTTCGACCCATTTGATCAATTGACTCTTTATTCATATCAGAATGCATTTGGCCCATTTGAGAGCAACTTTTATTCAGACCATATTTTTTAAAGATAATGCCATGGAAATAATAAATTTGCAGCAGCAATGTTTCTGTTTTACTCAGGTGTGCCGGTCTTGCTAAAGGTGTGAGCTTGCAAAATTTCTCTTTATACATCACCATAAAACTAAGCACTTTGTGTACGGTTTTCCTGTTATGCAAGTTACTAAGAAGTTAATTTTAGAACTTTGTTCATGCCCATATTAAATGCAGATTAGCGGCTCTGCTATGCTAAATCTATCTTTGCTGACATCAGACATATGGTTTGTACCAATATCGAGCTTAGTTATAATTTTGCAAGAAGCTAACATTGGCATATACTATCAGGTTGATTGGATGTACTTTGTAGCGTTTGCTGTTGTTGCTGTCGGGCTCGTTGTTTATTCAGCGTACGTTTATTATTTCATTCACCTATGTTACTCATCTTTTGTGTAACGGATTAAAATGGGTTGGGTGATAAAAAGATTTACAGGATTTATGTATTTTGAATACGCTATATGATTGAACACATATCTACAACAACATTATAGATTATACTAGTTAAATTTTAAAGCAAACAGATACATTCAGATAAGACCAAATTTACACATTCAGTAAACAAAATGGCTTAGTGCACAAAGTCATCTGTATTCTGAACATTGATAAGCCTCCAAACAAGGTTTGTGTTTAGAATAACTTAAAAATACCCAATCCACCACTAAATCTTTGAAAACTACTGAAGATAAGCTACAGCATGTTAAAAGTCACAACTCGGAAACAAAGAGAATGTGACGTCACATTAATGCAACAAAAATAAACTTTTCCCTTTGGATTTTAGAATATCTCAAAATAAGTGTGAGAAAGAATATGACGATATTGGGTTTAACTGATGCATTAGAAGGCTTATTTATGCTTTGCTGAGATCGCAACACCTTCACTTGATTTGAGACATGGTTTGTCTAACCTTCCGTCTCCTACTCCTAACCAAAGCATTGCTTGTTCAGGACACACGGGTCGTCTGTGGGGTACAGGTTTGTATTGTAGTAGCGACAAAGGACTTCAGTCGTTTACTGGTACGCCACAAAATCCGTGCAGCAAAAATTTTCCACCAATGGTTTAATCACTTGATGGTCAAATCTTCATGTTCGAAATTATGGTTAGGCTAGTGGTCCACGACCCAGCATCTTCAAGTAATGTGGACAGATAAGAACAGCTAGCCCCTAAACAAGTGGGTCACTACTGCTGAAAACGTGGTTCAGCATCTTCACTTGAACTAATCTACTTCACTTAGAATACAATCAATTTATTTAGAATGTCAATGTAACCGAGACTATAAACCCACAAATGTTCTTCACCTATTAGATTAATAGGACCATACCACTTCAATAAAATTTCAATCAATCTACTGTCAGTGACAAGTAACGGAGAGACTTTATACACAAATAAATACACAAATTAACCAAATAATCATACCAACATCAGTAACTACATGTTTATATTTGACAAAAAATTGTCAAATTAACCACAACAAAACTGTAAAATCAACAAAACATAGTAATTAATAAGCTAATTTAAAGTCGGTAACTTCATGTTTCATTCATTTTAATCAGATAATACCAAAACATTGCAGTAACTTCATTTCATTTCACAAGAACTGAAGCATTAACATTGATACAGTAAACTAAAAACAAACTTCGGGGGTGTTTGGGATTGCTTATTTTTAACTGGTTATCTTCTTAAACTTAAGCATAGTCTAATCCAAACACTCGAAAGTCAAAACTGTTCATCTGTTTCAAAAATATACAGATAATGCATTCCCAAACACCCACCCTCTTGAACTTCCAATTTTCTGTGTTAAAAACGAGTTAAAGTGATGGAATAACAGATAATTTATTGTCTGCTGAGTATTGGACAGGGATTCATTCATGGAATTTCTGTTATTGAAGACGATGAAGACTCTCCTTCAACACGTTCAAGTCTCAGCAGTTTATACCGAGAAGCTAAAAGAGCAAGAAAACGACTCATCATCTCGAGAATAGGTAATCCAAAAGTACTTCCATGGATGGTTACACCAGAAGGAGCCATACGATGCTATGACACAGTTTCACTTGGCCAAAAACTCTCTCTACACAGACACGCTAAAGCCCCTATTTCACTTCACATCTTTGCGTGGAACCAAGAAGTGGCTATGTTAGGAAACGCTAATCTCAGGACCCAAATTCACCCACCAGTCGCATTACCATTACCACCACAGACACCTACTGCTCGCTTAGTGACATCAAATCAAGTGGTCCAATTAGATATCAATCCACAGGATAACGACATGCTAGATATCAGATTAAATAGAGATACTGCGGGTGAAGAAGATTCATTCCGATTTCATAACTTTTCAAACCCAAATAATTGGGTCTGATTTATGTTTTCGTGTCTTCATACAAAAGTATTTAAATTAACTTCATTCGTGTTCACTGTATATAAGGTTTGAGTTTCATTTATGGTTTTAAAGTTTTAACCACTATGATAAGATAATACTGTATGTTACTAGTACTATCAGAATCATGTGATTTTTCTAGTATGTATGATTGATGAATAGTATCCTAGCTTGTTACATCTCTTATAGTTCAGGCCCCAAAATCAATATGCAAAAGAATTGTCGACTACGGACTGAAAAACAGAAACTAAGACCGAAAGATATTCATTTCTAACTAGATTCAAAGCGATTGGTATACCACAGCCTAATACTCTATTCATCTGTAACAGCGGTATTAAGCTTCGTCACAGCATATCAGACGGAAACTACCTCTAACCCATTCAGTCTCCGCCTAAATCAAGCTTACCAGGTCTTTCTCAGGTCTATCAAACGACAATACTTGTTAACAACCACACATCAACTGATCAACATAATGATCCACATCCTTCTATTTATAAACAAAAGTGACCAACAGTCCAATAAAACTGACAGATGAGATTCTGCTTAAGTTTACATTAATAATCTATGGAACAGAAAAGAAGAGAACTATTGACTCACTTTTGACCAATAACACAGATTAACGTATTTAAAGGTTGTATTAGTGAGAGTTTTTTTCACGAAGTTGTTTGGCGAGTAAATAAATCAAGAAAATAAATAGCTTTGGTAGTCTGTAGTCCCTGTGTTTGAGTCCAGGTGACATATTCTTGTTTTGTAGCATAGTCATTTACTTTAGTTGTATTTGATTACCGCTGGTATAATGCATATTCTGTCAATAAATTCCTTCTGATAAGCAAAATGTTACCGATAGAAATGAACAGATAGTTAAAGACAGAAGATATCTAAGTTGTGTTACTGACGTAATAACCTCTCGCGTAACTTAACTAGTACTATGTTATACTACAAACATTGGTTTTATACCTCAGGCATTTACTTTATAGTTTATAATTCACTTCTATCAAGAACTTTCTTCTAATACCGATGTAAATGTAACCTCGTTCGGCTTTACCCTTCTTGTTGCATAAGGGTAAAAAGCTTAACACACTTCTCACCATAACCATTCATCGCTAATCCTCCCATGGCACTGCTCCACGTATACGCATTCTTTTCCACCCTTTTCATAAACACGTCGATAGCCATATTAATATCACCACACTTTGCATACATATCCACAAGCGCACTACCTAACATCACATCCACTCTCAGCCTCTTACTCTCAATACACCTATGCGCCCATCGCCCCGTATCCAAAGCACCCAACCTAGTACACGCAGACAACACAGCAACCATCGACGACTCATTACCTTCAAACCCATCATTTCCATCTCACCAAACAACTCCAACCCTTTTACCACCTCCCTGCACTGAACATACCCCGTTATCAACACATTCCACGCCAACACATCCCTTACAGGCATTTCATCAAACCGTTTTCGCGCAAAACCAATATCACCCAGTTTCGCAGACCCAACCACCATAGCAGTCTGACTCACTAAATCTCCTTCACCAATACCCAAAAACAAATATTTTAACCCATTAAGAAAACCCATTTCAGCATACATGGGTCATTATCATACCCATATTTCATCACAACCCCATGAACACATAAACCCAAATGTTCACCCACATTTAATAACTTTATACATGACTTAATCAAAAATGTAAAAGTATACTTTTGTGTTGTTTGTTTCAACTTTTATAACCAGCTTATGGCTTATTGGATTTTGAGCTTATCTTTCATAAGCTAACAATTTGTGCCTTATTTTGAGACTTTTTGGTTTACATAAACTTATAATTACAACTTATATAAGCGAAAACGTGTCAAAATAAGCTAGCTATATAAGCCAAAACAAACACCCCCTAAATAAACTTAATCTCATAATACATTCACAAACACCAAATCAAATCACACCAAAAAAACAATATCAAAATAACAGAAAATAGATCTTAAATTCAACTTGATTAACTAACCATTCATTACAATAAACTAACAACTACACATTAAAACCCGAACCACGAAATACATCTAGAAACATAAAACCATTAAACAGATAGAGAACCACAGATCTAAACATCATCATTTCACAAGAAGTGAACCACCAACATTAACAAGTACTAAAAACACATAATCTAAGCCCTTTCGCCACGGATACGACGAGCAAGCTGCATATCCTTAGGCATAATAGTAACCCTCTTAGCATGAATCGCACACAAGTTCGTATCCTCAAACAATCCCACCAAATACGCCTCACTCGCCTCCTGAAGCGCAGCCACAGCCGAGCTCTGGAACCTCAAATCCGTCTTGAAATCCTGCGCAATCTCCCTCACTAGCCTCTGGAAGGGGAGCTTCCTGATCAACAGCTCAGTACTCTTCTGATACTTCCTGATCTCTCGCAACGCAACGGTTCCTGGCCTGAATCTGTGCGGCTTCTTCACTCCTCCAGTTGCTGGAGCTGACTTGCGAGCAGCCTTAGTGGCCAATTGCTTCCTTGGGGCCTTGCCTCCTGTCGACTTCCTTGCGGTTTGTTTCGTACGAGCCATTTGTGAATTGGAGAACTGGGAAATGAAGGATTGGAATTTAGTGTGTGTTTTTTGAGTGTGAAATGAGTGTGTGTTTTTGTGGTTGGGGTTTGGGGGTATTTATAGCGGGGGGATTTTGGGCGGTTGGATTTTGAAAATTTGGGATTTGAAATTTTTTTGTTGGAGTGACACGTTGGCGATCCGTGTGAAATGTGGAGTGATGAAATCTGGGCCGTTGGATTTGTGAAATGTGGAGAGGTGGAATGTGGACCGTTGGATTTGTGTTTGTTTGGTGGTGTGAGATGTGGACAAGTTGGCGATCCGTGTGAGGGTATAGTGGTGTACTTTTTGTGTTTTTCTTTTCTTCAAATTTTGCTTGGGGTAAATTTCAATTTTATGCCAAAAATCGAATTTTACATCACAATTGAGTCAATTTTCATACAACTTCCAATTTTGGTCATGTGCTACCTGTACTACTGTGCTACCCACTTAAAATTATGACACGTGTCCAGTTTGATTTGATATTTTGTCTTTTTATTGTCTTTTATTAAATGTATTAAAAGACTAAAATACCCTCTTTTAAATGTGTGACACGTGTAGATTAAATGTGCGACTGTGCTACCATTAAATGTGCTACTGTGCTACCATGTAGCCGGCAATATTTCCGGCTAACTTTTTTTTTTNAATTGCATTTCGAGGTGTAGGAATCCGACAGTAAGTTGGCTGATAACGTGTTTGTTTTTAGTTAGTTTGATGTCCATGTGATTAACGAGTAGCAATTATGTAATGTTTGTGCATTTGGAAAAATCTAAAGGTGTATGCATCTTTTTGTAATTGCATTCAAAATATGCGGTTGTGTTATTTCTCATTATTCTTATTTTAATTTTATTTCTCAATTAATCACATCTCTTAATAATCTCGTATATTTCATGATAATTAGTAATAAAACTTTTTTTTTTCTCAAAACATTATACTTTCTAAAACATTCTATAAAAGCTTTGTACTTTTTAAGACATTAAACTTTCTAAGAAAGTGTGTAATAGTTTGGAGAATCAAAATTTTTGCTTCATCAACATAGTAGGCATAAGAGATCTTTATATATTTAATACAACCTTTCATAAAAAAGATTCACATGTTACTTTTTTTTTCTTTCGGCATTTTCTTTCCTAAAATTACTAGTAATAAGTCCTAGATATATATGTTGTACACTTGGAAAAAAAAAAAGGATTGGCTAACCAATGCCCTAAGGGCATTGGTTAAGGAGGGTACGGACCCACAAAAAATGACTAAAAAGATGTTTTTTAATTTAAAATTTGTACTTTGCGTGTGGGCCTCTGAGTATTTTTATGAGGTTCATACCTTCTTAACCAATGCCCTAAGGGCATTGGTTAGACAATCCAAAAAAAAAATAGTTTAATATATCAGACTGAAAATAATTTCAATGGTATTTAATTTTCTAGCCCATGTACGTACAGGATATAAAACATTGGTCGTAAATTTAATAATTTTTTGTTATATTATGAGTCGTTGCATTATAACCTTGTGTTAAATGTTGTTCTTTTGGTATTATGATGAGTTTAATGTAATAATGATGATAACAATACTAATAAATAAAAATAATAATAACAAGTGTTGTGTCCATGAAACTAAATTTAGTATTTAAATATGATTTTGCATTTTACACTTTATTCCATGATTTTACACTTAATCCATGGTTTTGAAAATGATTGGCCAATCAGTATATAATATTAATTTTATATCAAATGCTAAAGTTTTATAAATTAGCCTCCTCCATTTTTAAGTTTATTTTTCAGCAATTTACACACGTGTGAATTTTTCTTTTGAAGTGTTTTAGTATGCAAAAGATTTAGTTTTTTCAAAAATTTATTTTTCTCGAGAAATAAAATTTTCCTATTTTATATAAGAGATATCCAAACTTTGTCACTTTGTATATCTCATATATTTTACATCTTAGGTTAGCATGCACTATGATTCTTTTGGTCAATTTGTAAGCTTGACATGAATACGAAAAGTTCTTTTTCTATCTGTGAATCATTGATGAAAGATTGAGAACAAATATAGTCAAGTTGAGAAAGATTATGGCCTCGTTGCACAAACTTACATTAAATGGGTAGCGAGTATGGCCACATCCTTAAACACAAGGGTGCCATGGGTGATGTGTACACAACAAGATGCACAAACTTACATTAAATGGGCAACGAGTATGGCCACATCCTTTAAACACTGGGGCGCCATGGGTGATGTGTACACAACAGGATGCTCCAGCTTCAATGAAATATACCTCCTAACCCATCGGAAACAATATGTACTGGTAACCCTATGAACGGCCACATTTCAGGAAAATCCACAGGATACTTTCGTTGTTGAATTTTTACCTAAGAGTATCGAACGCGTATTGAGCCTCCTGAACATATCTTTCAATATCAACAAGTACTAAAGGATCGCCATTCACATTAAAGTTCTGAACCGCAACAATTATCTCATTCATACAGTGATCAAACACATAGCGGGAAGTCCTACGAGTGCCTAAACAAACGATATCTCTAATATTCTGTGGCGACTATGGAACAGCCATCTGCATTTTAAAAATTCATAAAACAACATAAGAATAAATTCATAAACAGCAATTCATATACAATATAAAATTTAAACGAACGTTAGATCTAACGGCGCTAGATCTAACGGCGTTAGATCTAACGTCGCGTTAGATCAACGCGTTTTTAGATCTAACGCGGTTTGATTTGTGAGACTTACCCTTGGTAAGTCAGAAAGTCATATGACTGTGAAAAAGTGTGAAATGAGGTATTTATATGCGAGTTTATGATTTTGGTTTTGTTTATTTGTTTATTTGTTTTTTGTTTTTTGTTTTTTTTTTTCTTTTTTTTTATACTGTGGAATTTGTTTGTGAGATCATTTGGTGGAATTTTTTTGATATCATTTGTTAAGGGTTTTCACTTTTTTGTGGGAGTTGTTTGTGAGATATCTTGGTGGAATTTGTTTGTACGATCTGATAAAGGGATAGATATGTTATAGGCTGTATTGTTATTGTTATGAGTTTTGTGACAAGAGAGAAAGATGGTAGGCGGAATTGGTGTGTGTGTGTGTTTAGGTTAGACAAAAATGGATTTAGGGTTATATCATATATGACTTTTGACTTACTATGGTATAAAGGGAGGGGCTTATTGGGACGAATTGGTATAGTAAATTATTGGATTGGTTGTTAATGGCTATGAGCCTATGACTGAGTTTAATTATTATTATTCTTATTTTATTTATTTATTTATTTATTTATTTTATTATTATTTTTTTGTTAAAACTGATGCAGCGCTGATGTGGCGAGACTTTTTTTACATAACTTCAGTTTAAAGTTGTACGAGAAAGTTAAACCTATTGGCTATTATATATGTGTTTTGGCTCGTATTTTCATTATTGTTTCTGGTCTAAATGACTATCACAAAATGTTTATTCACCAACATATTAAGTCGGGTCTGAGAAAAGACCATCACTCAAAGATTGACAAGTGAACATCTTAAAACTGTCAGAGAAAAATCCGAAAATGGTAACGAAAACACCAGTTAAGCCGTGTGCATTATCTATACTATATATACAAAGAGTGTATGGTCAAAGTGTAATTGTTGAATGTTAAAAATTAGTTAAACGTGAGAGAAATGTATAGTGTAATTAATACTCTTATTTAAACACATCATTACTTAAAAGTACAATGATTTATTCATATTGTACAACCAACTAAAAGCATATCAACCAAATTAAATACAAACAATTAAAACACCCCTTGCTAAAAAGTACAATAAAATTTTCACATTAAACAAGATACAAGATAATCCAGAATATAAAATAATTAAACACACTAATTAATATTATTTTTAAAACACCTTCAAATAAAAATTATATGTTATTATACACATTATACAAATTAATAAAACACACAAAGTTTCATACAAGCTAACAAGTTGATGGTACATATAATTTTAAAAACCGGACCGGACCAACGGGTTCAACCGGGAATCGGTGTCGCCACCGGTTCGGCTAACCAATAAAAGCCATCCGAAAACAAACCAGATATGAACCGTTGAAACCGATACAAACTGGTAAATCAGGCCTCATCGAGATCTATTTCTCCGGATAATCGTCACAAGGCACCCGCGTATACTATATATAATGGAAAAACAAAAACTGAAAAGTAAAAAAGTTGAAACTAAAAATAGAATTGTTGAAAACATATATTTCAAAAAGAAACTATTAATACGCATCGAAAACCGGGTTGACCCGGGACGCTTCAAACTCGGCGGGTTGACCCGGTCTATTTTGACCCATGTTCGACCCAACCCATCGGGTTGACCAGGTTTAAATCGACCTATTTTTTGACCATAACGGTTCAACTTGTTGAAACACATGGGTTGAATCGGGTTTCAAAACATTATGTTTAATTCCAAAATCTTTAAACTTTTATTATTTTTTGTTTATAACCCATAAATATTTTTTTTCACTGAACGAACTGTCGCTATAAAATCTCATTTTTATGCACGGGCACTCGTCTAGTAGAAAAAAATGTGCAACTTTTTTTATTAACATGAACAACAGTCACTTACTCGTTATTTTGTACTAGCAGGGTATCCGCGCGATGCGGCGGCGGGTACCCTGTATTACAACTTGTGGCGATGAATGTCTTTTAATTTTATTTTTTTCGTTGCAACAATTTTATATATGGTGTGAATTTTATATTTGAGTAAATTTAACCATGCTGGTCATTTAAGTTGTACATGCTGGTGTTTTAAGTTGCGTGGGTTTTTTTAAAGTTGGTGTTTAAGTCTTTGAGTTATTGGATTTTAACAATATATGATTAGTAGCTTGATTAGATTGTACCATGTGGTAAAATAATTGTATTTTTTAGTGATTGAGTGATTTAAATAGTGTATTAATTGTATATGTTAGATAAATGTATTTCTGATTTAAATAGTTGTAAATAGTGTTTTCTTACTTGTAATGCTAAAAATTTACTTAAAAAAAGTCTTAAAAATTTAACAAGAGAGAAGTGCTAATCTCCATTACAAGGTACTCCGTAGTATATTGGGTATGTTTGGCGCGGAGTGGTATGGAGCTTTTTGGAGCGGTTAGCAATGAGCATTTTGATTTTTAGTAATTGTTTGACAAAGGGCGATGAGCAAGGAGCTATAACTACTACTTTTAACAAACACACCTATAGACATAAATACTGCAAGCTTTTTTTTTCCGCTCCCATCACTTAAATAAAATGCAATATATGAAGTTATGTATCGAACATGTAATAATAATAATAATAATAATAATAATAATAATAATAATAATAATAATAATAATAATAATAATAATAATGATAATATGGGTCCAAGAAATGCAACAAAGAATCGTCCTCTTATTTTTTAGACTTAACGGCCTACGAACAAAAAATCCAACAGCAACCCACTAACACTAAAATTAATCCATATATAACCTAATTTTTAATAATCCCTAATATTACTTTTTCACACACTTGCACAGCCACCATCTACACTTTTTACCGCTCCTTCTTGCAAAACGCAACCAAAAAAAATTTGTCCCTTACTTTTAACTCTTCTTGCCAAAACTGAAGAATAAATCAACCTCTTTCCTTATGCTATTTGAACTACAATGGCTTGAAGATTTCATCTTCAAGATCCTTTAACCTCTTTCCTTACTTTTAACTCTTCTTCAAAATCCACCTCTCGGGTAAGGTTTGATTAGATTTTTTTTAACCGAAAGAGAGAATGAATGAAACAGAATAGTTTTGTTCTTTCTTCAAAATTTTCGGATATTTAAAAATAGACTTTGATTCTCACAGATCGATGATGATATCTCTTATACCTTTTGTTTTAAGAACAGAGCTTGTGGGTTTTAAAAGAGAATATTGAGATCTTTTTTTGTTCTTCTTTATGTTTAGTGTATCGCATGTGTTAGAGAATGAGAGTTGGGGTGAGTGCGAGATTATTTAGGTTAGTTGATGTTATAATTTATATGTTGATTAGTCGAAGATGGGTAGACAGATAGCTTAGCTAGTTGTATGCATTGGTGATTGCCTGATTGGTGATTGGTGATAGGGAATTAAATATGGATGGGAATTATATGGAGGGTTGTACATTATGTTTAAATGATTGTAATATTGGTTGTAGAGGTGTTTTTAATGCTATTAATATATAATTATAAGGATTTTGGTCTGAATTTTGATTAATGCTTGTTTTTGTTGTACACAATGCTTTGCTTGTTGTAATTATGAAAATTCCTTGCTTTAAAGTGTTGTAAACCTTGCATTTTTTTTTGTACATCTTAATTTTTTGGAGAGAGAGTCATTCCTCCATTATAAGTAGTATAGATTTCTCACATGGGTCTTTTCTTTCGATACCTTCGAATGGCCTACCGATACGTGCCTTAAAAAAATAGAGGTATCACATTGTCGAACTTACATTGTTGTTATCAAGGTTTTAAATAGCGTAAGGCGTGGCGTGGCGGCGAAGCAAAGCCTCAAGCCTTACGAGCCATAGCGAAGCTATGACGTTTTTTAAGGCGTGATTTTAGACGGCATAAATTTTTAATAGATTTATATATTTATATCATATTTCATACATATATAAACAAAAACCGTTATACATAACAAATAAACTCAAAAAACTAAACTATTCTTGCACTTTTTGTCATTTCTTTAAATAAAACCTTCTTCACTCGTTTTATGAGTGGTAGAACCATAGAAATAAGTTAAAAACTTGAAATTGATTTATAAAGTTACCATGCCCAAGTCTAAATCTCTTATATCAGTAATTCGGTAATTCTAGCCCAAATACTAGTAAATCCTTTAAAAGCTTCAAAATAATGTGACATGTCTCGCGCTAAGGCGCGCCTTATCACGCCTCATCACGCGCCACGCTTTAAGAAGACGTCCCGATCTGCTTCGTAATGCCGAGGTCATGCCTTGCTAAGGCGCGCCTTTTAGAACCCTGGTTGTTATTGAAACAATTATGCAACTAAAATGGTAAAATGTTCCTCCAATGTTTGTAGTTAGGACAAATTACATTAGAACTTCAGAAGTTATTGCAGTGTCAATAAATTTACATTTAAAAAATTGTATATTTAGCAAAACATTATTTTAGTTCAGATTTTCGGAATTGAAACATTTTTTACTCCTAAAACTTGTTAGAGTTTTACAAACCACATTTATTTAAAGTAGTCCACGAGCTTTCGTGAGAATACAAAAGGTTATCCTAAGGTATAATAATTTGGGTGTGGTTGTTACTTGTTAATAGCATGAGTGTTTTAATAAATGTAAACATTGTGACCTTCAATAAGTGATGAATGGTTTCATTAAGTGTGAATTTTATGACATACCCTCTAATGTGTGAGAGATGTGCCTTTGGCTAACAGTGGTAATTATAGTAGGTGAGGAACCACTCTTCAACATCGAGGGTAACAAGTTACAAAACGTTTTTGAGCTTCGATAGATGGTGATGATCATCTAAGTACTCAATATAAGAGAGCACGTCACATTTGCTATACCTCTATTGAGATGGTGCTGGCACGCATTCGACAACCAAAATTTTCTGGCGTACTTTGTATGTGAGATCGAAAAGTAGCCCTTGTTTGGCCTATATAAATTGTCTCTAAATTTGAAAATAAATCACAACAACTTCTAATTAACAAATAATCAATGGTAACAATATTTTATTTTGCCTAAACTATATTAATTCCACAAAGTACAAACGAGAGCATCTCAATAATGCATTATTTTAAATCTATATTTTATATATAAAGTTAAAAAGACGCTCTCNGTAATAATAATAATAATAATAATAATAATAATAATAATAATAATAATAATAATAATAAATAATAATAATAATAATAATAATAATAATAATAATAATAATAATAATAATAATAATAATAATAATAATAATAATAATATTATGGGTCCAAGAAATGCAACAAAGAATCGTCCTCTTATTTTTTAGACTTAACGGCCCACGAACAAAAAATCCAACAGCAACCCACTAACACTAAAATTAATCCATATATAACCTAATTTTTAATAATCCCTAATATTACTTTTTCACACACTTGCACAGCCACCATTTACACTTTTTACCGCTCCTTCTTGCAAAACGCAACCAAAAAAAAATTTGTCCTTTATTTTTAACTCTTCTTGCCAAAACTGAAGAATAAATCAACCTATTTCCTTATGCTATTTGAACTACAATGGCTTGAAGATTTCATCTTCAAGATCCTTTAACCTCTTTCCTTACTTTTAACTCTTCTTCAAAATCCACCTCTCGGGTAAGGTTTGATTAGATTTTTTTTAACCGAAAGAGAGAATGAATGAAACAGAATAGTTTTGTTCTTTCTTCAAAATTTTCGGATATTTAGAAATAGACTTTGATTCTCACAGATCGATGATGATATCTCTTATACCTTTTGTTTTAAGAACAGAGCTTGTGGGTTTTAAAAGAGAATATTGAGATCTTTTTTTGTTCTTGTTTATGTTTAGTGTATCGCATGTGTTAGAGAATGAGAGTTGGGGTGAGTGCGAGATTATTTAGGTTAGTTGATGTTATAGTTTATACGTTGATTAGTCGAAGATGGGTAGACAGATAGCTTAGCTAGTTGTATGCACTGGTGATTGGTGATTGGTGATAGGGAATTAAATATGGATGGGAATTATATGGAGGGTTGTACATTATGTTTAAATGATTGTAATATTGGTTGTAGAGGTGTTTTTAATGCTATTAATGTATAATTATAAGGATTTTGGTCTGAAATTCGATTCATGCTTGTTTTTGTTGTACACAATGCTTTGCTTGTTGTAATTATGAAAATTCCTTGATTTAAAGTGTTGTAAACCTTGCATTTTTTTTTGTACATCTTAATTTTCTGGAGAGAGAGTCATTCCTCCACTATAAGTAGTATAGATTTCTCACATGGGTCTTTTCTTTCGATACCTTCGAATGGCCTACCGATACGTGGGTGTCACATTGTCGAACTTACATTGTTGTTATCAAGGTTTTAAATAGCGTAAGGCGTGGCGTGGCGGCGAAGCAAAGCCTCAAGCCTTACGAGCCATAGCGAAGCTATGACGTTTTTTAAGGCGTGATTTTAGACGGCATAAATTTTTAATAGATTTATATATTTATGTCATATTTCATACATATATAAACAAAAACCGTTATACATAACAAATAAACTCAAAAAACTAAACTATTCTTGCACTTTTTGTCATTTCTTTAAATAAAACCTTCTTCACTCGTTTTATGAGTGGTAGAACCATAGGAATAAGTTAAAAACTTGAAATTGATTTATAAAGTTACCATGCCCAAGTCTAAATCTCTTATATCAGTAATTCGGTAATTCTAGCCCAAATACTAGTAAATCCTTTAAAAGCTTCAAAATAATGTGACATGTCTCGCGCTAAGGCGCGCCTTATCACGCCTCATCACGCGCCACGCTTTAAGAAGACGTCCCGATCTGCTTCGTAATGCCGAGGTCATGCCTTGCTAAGGCGCGCCTTTTAGAACCCTGGTTGTTATTGAAACAATTATGCAACTAAAATGGTAAAATGTTCCTCGAATGTTTGTAGTTAGGACAAATTACATTAGAACTTCAAAAGTTAATGCAGTGTCAATAAATTTACATTTAAAAAATTGTATATTTAGCAAAACATTATTTTAGTTCAGATTTTCGGAATTGAAACATTTTTTACTCCTAAAACTTGTTAGAGTTTTACAAACCACATTTATTTAAAGTAGTCCACGAGCTTTCGTGAGAATACAAAAGGTTATCCTAACGTATAATAATTTGGGTGCGGTTGTTACTTGTTAATAGCATGAGTGTTTTAAATTTTAATAAATGTAAACATTGTGACCTTCAGTAAGTGATGAATGGTTTCATTAAGTGTGAATTTTATGACATACCCTCTAATGTGTGAGAGATGTGCCTTTGGCTAACAGTGGTAATTATAGTAGGTGAAGAACCACTCTTCAACATCGAGGGTAACAAGTTACAAAACGTTTTTGAGCTTCAATAGATGGTGATGATCATCTAAGTACTCAATATAAGAGCACGTCACATTTGCTATACCTCTATTGAGATGGTGCTGGCACGCTACATTCATGTTTGATTAATAGAGTTTCATGTGTAATTGTAACCTTAATTGTTCGACTTGAGTAATTTGCTTAATTTATGTGTCATTACGAATGTATCACAAAATTTAGTGCGTCAAAAGAAGTAGGTATATCTAAAAAAAATTTGATATAAACCATGAAGTACATCAAAAAAAGCATATCAATATAAACCATGTGTATAAAAAACGTATAAAAAAATAGTGGTTACACTGAACTATATATGCCTATATGCATCAAAAACGAAGTGCATTAAAAAAGAATTGCATCAAAAGTGACGTAAAGGATTAATAAATAAAAACAAAAATATTGCTAAAATAAGAAAATGAGGACACGATGGATTTAACCTAATGCGATATATATAGATATATGTATTATGTTAATGCATTTTCATATACAAGTAATTTATGTGTGTTTTCTATTGTTGTAGCTCACATGTGCGAATTGATTCAAGAAATATGCATGAGCATTTATGTAAAGCAACATTTAAATGGTTAAATGATACTTTATAGTGTGATTAGTTTATGTAAGCATGCAACTTGAATAATGAATATAAAAGAAAAAGTACATAATTTTTGCTCGAACCCATTTGTAAATTAAAAAAAAAATTAAGTTTAAGACATAATAGTGGAGTCCAAAGGTTTTAGGAATTATTAATAGTGTGTTAATTATTATTCATTTGGTTAGCTATTTAGAACTGAGTTTATTGATTAAATTTATTAATATTAGTTAGACTTCAATGTTAATTTTCAATGAAATTAGTTGTACAATAAAATGAGATGAAGCTAAAAAGGTTTGTAACGATATTTATACAGTTTATGTGGTATTATTATATTTATATACATTATTACACAAACTTTAACTTACATACTTAATAAAGAAAATATTTAAGGCACATTAAACTATGACCAATTAGATAGACCCCGTGTACTCATATTACCATGCAAAAACCATCTAATGGACAAGTACTGTAGGGCTAAGTAATAGACCAAAATAAACAAATCCATTTTTTTAACATGTAAATAAGTAATAGGCCAAAAGAAACAAAGCTATCACAACTTAATAACCAAAAGCCCATATAAAATACAACATCACAAAAACAAACAACATCAAACATTTTTAAATTTTTATACAAGAAAGTCAAAACGTTTCATACAACATACTAAACAATAATTAAGCATACACTCGCCAATAAACAAAAAGAATACGCGATTAACAATTAGATTCGAAGCCTGTGCGTAGCACGGGTTCTACATAACTTTTATAGAAAAACAAAACCGGTGCATTTAATGTGAAGTATATACAACATCGAGATGGAAGTGCAAGGCTTGCCGGAATTGATCACATGATATTTAGTAATTAGTATAGAATTAAAAGTCGGTTATGGATTGAGATGAAGTTGAAAAGGTTGCAAGAATAATTGATGATTTAACCTAATGCAATATATATAGATATATGTATTATGTTAATGCATTTTCATATACAAGTAATTTATGTGTGTTTTCTATTGATGTAGCTCACATGTGCGAATTGATTCAAGAAAATGTGCATGTGCATGTATGTAACGCAACATTTAAATGGTTAAATTATACTTTTTAGCGTGATTAGTTTATGTAAGCATGCAACTTGAATAATGAATATAAAAGAAAAGTACATAATTTTTGCTCGAACCCATTTGTAAATTAAAAAAAAGTTAAGTTTAAGACATAATAATCGAGTACAAAGGTTTTAGGAGTTATTAATAGTGTGTTAATTAATATTCATTTAGTTAGCTATTTAAAATTGAGTTTATTGATAAAATTTACTAATGTTAGTTAGATTTCAATGTTAATTTTCAATGAAATTAGTTGTACAATAAAATGAGATGAAACTAAAAAGGTTTGTAACGATTTTTTTTATAGTTCTATGTGCAATGCTTTACCATTAACATCCTAAACTTCAAAAAAATGCTTAAAACTTGCAATATAAACCCCTCATTAATACAAAGGCATCACAACTTAATAATCAAAAGCCCGTTTATAGAATACAACACCACAAAACCATATTCATACAACATACTGAACAATAATTAAGCATATAATTGACAATACACAGAAAGAATCAGCGATAGTCCGTGCATAGCACGGGTTCTGAATGCCTCGTTATATATAACTATATGTTTCAATAGTTATTACTCCAAGAGTCCAAGTTGGTATTAAAGGTACGCAACTACCCTTTTTTTCCAATTAAGAACATCTCTAATGCATATTATGATAAAAGGTTCAATACATCCCCGTATCATCGCCACCTCAACATATCAACTTTCATATAAAACCTTTACAATTGATTGAACTTAACATAGTTTAATAGATTACCACATCATTAGACTTCTTAGAGCATCTCCAATGCAGGGTGCGATACATAGCTCAATACTGTCACATAAGCGACATATCATCATCTAATTTTTTTATACAAACTCTCACAATGCATTAAACTCTACATAGTTTAATGCATTTTCACATCACCATAAATTTAATCATTTTTTTAAATTACATTAATATAAAAATAGGAGACAAGTTTTCATATACGGTAAACAAAATCATACTAAGCTTAATTCCTTTTGAATACTCCATTTGTGCCCACTCGTAGGAATGTTTAACCTGTGAAAATACAGATTCTCTTGAAGCGTCTTCTGTATAGTATACTCTTTTTCGTGCTCTTGACATATGAACATTTCCCCAGTTAAAGTACGCTAAAGCTATGATTTATTGAAATTTTATCATATGCAATTTGAAAAATCTCTTAAGCTTCATTACTTGTGACAGTATCCTCCATAGCTTCATAGACTCATAGTAAAACAATTAATAAATGTCTAGCTTCAAAAGGTACAATTGATAATGGGTTTGATTCATTTTATTTTTTTGGGTAAAATTGATTCATTTTAAAATAATAGGGTAAATTGCAAAAATAGTCCCTCAGGGTCCACATTTTCGCAAAAATTGGACCGAGACAAAAAGTAGCGCAAAAAAGCCACCTACGTTCCACATTTTCGCAAAATCGCCACCGAGAGGCCTTTTCCGTTAATTTTCCCGTTAAGTGCCACGTCCATGAGGGTAGTTTCGTCATTTTACCACTTTCCCGCCAATAACTTCAGTTGCCAGTGTTTTGTTTTACAAACTTAGTCCTTTAGAGCAATACTTTATATACGGGTATCAATTTCTTTCAAGGAGAACATTAGTTTCACTGGTAAAGATCTTGAGAATGGGTAAGCTTTGGCAAAATCGTGCACGCAGTGCCCGATACCTGATTTAAGAGTCCTGTACGGTAAGCATTTTCTGTTCCATCTTCTTGTTTTTCATTTAAAGTTGTTATTGTTATTCGAAGTTAATGATTTTTTGTATGTGTTGCACATCATTGAGTGAAAAAATGTTTACTTCGGAAATCCATCACAATGGTCAATTTACCTAAACACCAGGGAGAATCTATCTCTTTGGAGATACAGATTGGTTTGACGGAATTCACTGTGACGTTTTCTCCATGGGCTTATTGGGCGAAATGTTAGAGGATTTGGGTTACACGGATCGTACCCTTGTGTATACTCACTTTAGGTTACCTGGGGAGTCACTGGATGATGGTTTGCTACCACTAAAGTCTGACGAAGATGTGAAGACACTTGTGGAGTATGTTCCTTTTTTTACACAGTTGGAGTTGTATATTGAAACCGGTGTTTCAATTGTTGAGTGTGAGATGATGGATCGAATGATGACTAAGGGAAAGGGTGTGGTGAAAGAAGAAATAGTGGATGATGATGTGAATGAGGCTGCTGGAAAGGGTGTTGATGGTGAGACTGGAAACAATGGGAAATTACTATTGTTAGAGTGGCATAAAGAGTGGCATAAGACAAGCCAACCTGATAAGGCTGGACCTGTTTATGATTCTGATTCTGACAATGGCTTCCCACCAACATTTTCTGCTGGAAAAATGATTGCAAATCATTCAAAGAGGCTGAGTGATGAGTTTGAATTCAGGAGGTTATTGGTAGAGATTGACCAAGAGTTTATGGGGGAGGATTCAAGTGAGGATTCCATTGAGGCCACAGATGTGGTCGAATTTGATGATGCTTATTATGATGACACAAGTGATGGCTGTACTATCAGTGGAAAGGAAGGAGATCTTCACACATGGATTAGTGATGAAGAGGTTGAGCAAGGAAGAGCACTTGACTGGACTGATGATCCATACCATTTAGTTGATGTTCCTGAACCTGAAGAGATGCATGCGATTGAAGAGCCTCAAGAGCCTGAAGAGCCTCAAGATATTAGTGACATGTTTGCTGAAATAGATCAAGCATTGGATGAACTTGATGACATAGTTGCAGCTGGAGAAGGTACAGAGGTGTATGCCATTTTTGCTGAACCAATTAGTTTCAGTTTGGTTCCACTTGTGGTCGTTGGTGAAGAAAGGTTTGCAAATTTGGATGTTGATGGTGTTGATGGTGATGATGGTGAACAAAGAGTTCGTGATGTGGCTGTGATACCAGATGATCAGTGTGCTCTAGTAGTTGGAAATGAGGGATGTATGCCAGTTGTTGAAGGAGATGTGATTAAGGACAAAGAGGTTGCTAAACAAGGAGATGAGCCAGTTCAAGTGCTTGAAAAAAATGGAGTTGGGCAAGATGGAGTGATCGCAGAGGACAAGTTTGAAGACCAAGGAAGATCAATCAAGAGGCGAAGACTGATGGCTGACAAAAAACCCAAGGTTGCTGCTGACAAGAAACCCAAGGATGATGCTGACAAGAATCCCAAGGATGATGCTAAATAATGGTTATGCTTTTATGTTTAGGTCAATAAATTGTTGTGATTCTGCTATGGTCTTTTAGTAGATCATTTATAACAATGTTTACTTTATTAATGTTTATGTATCGGTTATGTAATCTTAACTAGGTTCAATGGTTGCATAACATGTTATCAAATCTAATGGAAGCAAAAAAACTTGGCAATTTTGGGATGCCAAAAACTTGGTAACCCAAACGTTTTTCATTTATTACCCAAACACGCCTAAAACACAGTTTCACATGTACTTACCACGCCTATTTAAAGCCTATACCCCGAGTAACTTCCTCATCCATCCAGTAAACAAACACAGTAAAACTATTTTGAATCAAATTTAGCAAAAGAATGTCTCAATTTGTCCTTCTTGAGGAACTCGCTGCTGCTGCTAACTCAACCGAGTTACCATACCAGATGACGGTGTTTTTTGCTAGGGAGACAGAGCGTGATATCAAGTATGCCAAAGAGCTGTTTGTGGCATATCAAGAGTTGCTTGATATTGTCGTTCAAAGGAACAAGATGATCTCTGAAATGGAACTGGTGCGTCCCTCGGTGCAGATGTTCAAATGCTTGGAGTTCTTGAAGAAGCTTCAAAAGTCCGATGTTATGGAGCTTTTGGATTTGAAGAAGAAGATGGCAGAAGCGAAGCTCAAGCTCTTCAACAAGCACGCATTTGTCAAGGGACTTTAGAGTTTCTTTCATGGTCATCTTTGTTTTGATTGTTCCTTTTATGTTTCCATCCTTTTTATGAATGTTATGTTTGAACTTTAATGATATATTATGATTTTGTTATGTTTCTGTCATCTATGTTTTGTTGTGTTGATTTATTATGTTTTGCTTGTCAACCATTGGGTATTTTTGCAAAAGTCAACCATAATGTTATTTGCAAAAGTCAAAATTGATTGTCAATTTGGGTAATTTTGGGTATTTTTGTGCCTGCGCATTATTTTTGTGCCTTCTTTTTAGATCCATTTTGGGCAATTCTGGGTATTTTGGTGCATGTACAATCATGTGCAAAAGTCAAACATGATTGTCAAAATGGGCAATTCTGGGTCCTATGTAAATATAACTACTACGAATTAGCCAAAAGATCAATAAATTGTTATGCTTCTGCTATGGTCTTTTAGTGGAAGATTATGTAATCTTAAGTTCTTAACTAGTTTCAATGGTTGTCAATCAATTTGATCCATTTTGGGCAATTCTGGGTCCTATGTGCAAAAGTCAAATATAACGAGTATCCAAAACAAAAGATCAAGGTAAGTTACATTTACAACCATAGCATTTACCATTCATCAAAAGATCGGGACCAAAAGGATGGGGTACATAAACCACTAAAACTAACACATCAACTAACAAACTACACTAATTGCCACAAAATGGCCAGACACCTTCCTCAAAACAAACATCCTCCAACAACGACGACACAAACCCATTCTCTTCATCCGGAACACTCACATCACCGGCATCATCCACATGTAGAGGCGGCGGCAGGCCCTGGGTAGGCGGCATCAGGCTCTGGGGAGGCGGCATGACACTCTGGTAGTCCTGGTACTCCGGCTGATCAAACGTGGTAACATAAGCCGAAGTGATGGTGGGGTTCATGGGGTTTTTCCTTTTTGTGTTTTTCCGGCTACCACCTCCAACAGGGATGTCCCGGAGCACGCCGCCATGGGTCCAGTGTCTGCGGCATCTACGGCAAAAGTGACGTGGCTGCGATGTGTTGTAGTTGTTATAGTAGCAAAACTTAGTGTCTTCTGAGAAACAACGGGGACATGGCCTTTGCTGTTGGCGTTGTGTGACAGTTGTTGTCACCAACGTTGAAGTCTCCTGGTGAGTGTTGGTGGTGGTGGTTGTGGTTATGGTGGTGGTTATGATGGCTGTGTTTTCTGACATTTGCGGTGACTGCATTTTTTGCGTAATCGTTTTTTTACACCGGTCAACTCGAGTCGTGGTGGAGAAGATGTGGGTTGTAGGGGGGTTTATGGGGGTAGAGGTTTGATTTTACTTTGCAAATTTAGCCATTGAGGTCTAATCACATTGATACCAAGCACAGAGGTGATTATGGCGGCAAATTTAATAAGTATGAACAGTAAAATGACGATACTACCCTCATGGACGTGGCACTTAACGGGAAAATTAACGGAAAAGGCCTCTCGGTGGCGATTTTGCGAAAATGTGGAACGTGGGTGGCTTTTTTGCGCTACTTTTTGTCTCGGTCCCATTTTTGCGAAAATGTGGAACCTGAGGGACTATTTTTGCAATTTACCCAAAATAATAAAGTCTCTCTCTTCAGCATTTAATATGCGTATGTTCAGAGAGGAACGGTTTTTCAATGAACGCCACACGTGGCACATCCACAATGCACTGATCGTTTGATGGATTGTTATTAAACGCATCCAGGTGGCCCATTGTAGATGCCCTTACTAAGAACCAAATTCTGATAAGCTAATAAAATGTAAAAAATATACATATATACTTAATAGTTGCTTTGCATAGAAACATATGACAGTAGAGATGTTTACTAGAAAAATAAAATAATAACAAATATATATATGGCAATATAATATCTTATTAATATCAACAATGCATGCATATCTATATTTTAAGCATTATAGATAATGCAATGAATGAGTTGTGAAACACAACAATATGCTTATGGGCCCAACTTTACCATATAAAAGCCGATTGTTCAGAGATACACGGTAAATGCATAGTGACCTGGCAATAGCTACAATGGATTAGACCGTGTAAGTGAGGTATTATATGTGTTTGCCATGTAATCCGATTGTGGACGCCCTAAGTACCACCCACCCACTCCCAACCCCCATCACCACTACTTAAAATGTACACCAGATTACTTAAAAAAAAAAAAATGCATATATGAGTCTGGTGCAACGTCTATGTTCATATTGTGGCACAACCTCAACAAGACCTTATGCTGAAAGGAGTGGATGGTGAGCAACTTACCGCCACCTCAGCTTTCTCTCTTCCCTCACTCCCTCTCACCATACATATGTTTTGGTCACATTCCACTCATATTTCATTAAAATAACCACTTTATACAAATATATCACACTGAATATCTCACACACACTTGCAAAACAAATTAAAAATATTTACTTCTATAAATGGGGCCCACATTTGCAGCTTTGTCACTATCGCGAGTAACTCACCAAACATTTGGAATTTGAGCTTGATTATGCACTTCCGTTTTGGCACTCACTCGTGACTTGACACTGTAGGTAACCAAGTCACCAACCACTCTTTTTAGTCTTATAACAAAGTAATGAAGTTTTGTTAAAAAAAAAAAAAAAAAACAAAGTAATGAAGTTAAAGATACAAACATATATTGACATATTTGAATAACATAGCACTATCTCTTGACATATTGGTATAAGAATTAGGATTAAATAAGAAGAATAATAAAAATGAGAATGATGAGAAGTAACTAAAACCACATATTTCAACTGCATCTACAAAAATGGATGCATCATTCAGATTTTCCCTCATAATTTGAAATGTGTGGTTAAAATTACTTTTCACTATTCTCAATTTAATTATTCTTTGCACTTGATCCATTCCCATTGGTATAACAGAAAATTTGTATAATAAAATACATACCTTTGTGAGCATTTGAGATTGTAGTATCCCAAGACCTTAATGCAAATCAAGCCATCAGCTAACACGAAAAGAAACCAACACCAATTGTTCTTGTTTTCAACACCAACCACGGCCCATTCTATTAGGAACATTTAGTTTTCTATTAGGAACATTTAGTTGTTCGCATCCTTCCAATAGCAGTCAATAGGTAACATTTAGAAACATGAGTTAAAAAACATACATCAATCCCAATAACCCTTTGCAACTAGCTTGCCATCCATCATTCAATATCTTGAAGCATACATATATCCTAGAAAATTGTGGCTGACCATCATCTTTCACATAAACGTCTATATGACATGCCGAATCAGGATTTGACTCAATAACTATTGTCTACATTCTCACATCTTATCACAATGCTCTATTAGCCCCATTTATGTTCATATAAAGCACACTATTTCACTATTTTACATTGTCCAACAGTTACATTTATCATACATTTTTCTTTAACATCATTCATCATAAACCTATATGAAATTGAAGGGTTATAGAGGATATCCTTTGCACAGTGCTTTACAATCCACCTAAATGTCACCAATGATCCTAAATTATAGTCCCTATCACATTAATGATGTGGATATAAGGTCTTAATTTAGGAAAAAAATATTTTTATTTCTTCATCCAAGTAGCCCATAGACAAAAGAGCAAGTTGTGCTTTATGTTCAAGAACGCTTTCCTTATTCCCTTAATCTTTTATTTCATGGGATTTGGCCGTACAATAGCAACATACTTTCCGAAGTGTTCCAATCTAGTATGCGTTGTCCCACTTAATGTAACGAACTTTCAACTTTTGTACCAATCAACCCCATGAAACTTGTTTTACCGGGTAACTTGAATTTTTTTACAAAAAACGCTGCCACGTAGGATTTTCACTAAATACCCTATTATAATAACTTCACCACTACATTTTCTTCCCCAAATTTTGCCCCTTTACATTTTGGGATAGACAACCAAAAACAAATAACCATCCATGGTAAATCTCTATATATGTGATAGGTACTAGTATCCTGTTATTATAACGGGTACCTGGTTTGAAGGTGACCTTAACAATGGTACCAACTCCACCATCACCTTCAATAACTTCGAGGCTCTCGAGGATGTTTTTAGCAGCGATATCTGCAAGTTCTAATGTGCCATACATCTGCCATGCTTTTTCTGCCGCCACCTTCACTTCAACTTCATCCGACAATGATCCAAACATCTTATCTGTTGGGTGAGGTTGTAAGATTTTGTGCTTGTGGTTGGTTTCCACAAGTATCAGAGTTATTTATACACAAAGAAGATAGTCCATGTGTGGCAGAGACAAACGTACAAGAGATATAGTAGGTACTTCGGTTTCTGTGGTGTTACCTTTCTTTTAGGTTGAACAAAATGATTAGTGACTCCTATACTTACATACTTTCACAATCATATCAAGTTATCAACATATCATTCCAAGTTTAATCAGCACATAAGCCTATAATTAATAACAGTTGAACATTTGAATAAGATTTAAAACCATTTCTACCCTGATCATTAATCACAGAAGAAAAAATAAACGAAAACAGTAACCAGATTTTACAAACCCAACTTAAAATCATGAATACCCCAATTGGTATTGCTTTCCGCATTCAATAATTCTTAAAGAGTACAATAGTTATGAGCCAAACAAGACTAGAAACCAAATGTTCCGAGTCATATACATCTCAACTAAAACGCATGGTTGACACACATCCTATGTTTCATTGGTTCTTCTCTTTGACTTTTGTTTCCTTTCGATTATCAAATATCTTTCCATTTTACAGCAGGATAACTAAGGAGATTTACATTTGGCACGTGTGCTCATAAAATAAAAACATTCCTCTTCCAATATAAGTTTATCTAAAATGCAGGTAGGTTCCTCTTCTCAAACAGCAAAATGGGGTGCAGTTTCGACAACAGTTATCAATCAACATTTGATTTGATATGATGAAATTAGGGTTAGGGTTTGAAAGAATTAGGGGAAAATATGAGCGGGGTAATTGTGGAGTGTGTGGGGTTAGTTGGGTGTGTTATAAGTTTATTTTAATTAAAAATAAATGCCACATATACCACTAGCCGGTTTTCATACTTTTTACCCGGTTGCCAGTCACCTAATGGGTAGATTGGTACAAAAGTTGAAAGTTCGTTACATTAAGTGGGACAAAAAAAAGTACGCGTACTAGATTGAAACACTTCGGAAAGTATGTTGCTATTGTACGGCCAAATCCCTTATTTCATAGGAGATTGTATACCTTTCCCTCTTTATTGTCATTTTAGCTTTCTCTTACATTGCCCTTGTTTATTACCTTTAGCTCTTTCCTTACAAACATACCTACCTTGTGAAACATCCCTACCACAATAAACTATAAGGCACCTGTAATCACTACCATATAAAGAATAAAGTCAATAAACTATAAAAATTCTCGACCATGTAAACATCCCTAACATTTGCCAGCCAGCAAAATCACAATTAGATCCATGTAAACAAAAACAAAAAGTAATTAAAGATGAAAATAAAAAATCTAATACCACAATAAACTATAAGAATTCTCGACCATGTAAACATCCCTACCATTTGACGGTCAACAAAATCACAATTAGATTCATGTAAACAAAAACAAAAAGTAATTAAAAATGAAAACTATAAATCTAATACCGGATCTGGATAACCATAGAAATCTCCAGGATTTCGATTTGTGCACGATGTGCGAATTACAGCTTGTATTCCACAACAACACGCCATCATTTTTTTGTGTTTTTTGATTTTGGCGAAGAAATAAAAAAGATGAAGAGAAGGAGTGATGGAAAGAAGTGAGTGAGAAAAGAGTGTAGAGTACTCAAGATTGTAATCGGGATACGTAAACATATTGGAATATGAAAAAAATTAAGTACACGTGTATAGCAAGTACAATGACAACAAAAACAAAACAGATTGAAAAGGACAAATTAAATGTGGTTGGACAAAGCTACCCCTGTGTGACTTGCACGTGATATGGGATAAAACGAGGAAAACTAACATCGTTAGCAGATTTGGACAAGACGCGTAATATTTTGAAAAGTTGAGATCACCAAGTGAATTTTCTCGATTTTGGACTAGACACGAAATCTGGCCAAACCACAGGGACGAATGCTGTATTCTACTCTTTAAAA
Organism: Artemisia annua; assembly: GCA_014162995.1. Taxonomy (NCBI): domain Eukaryota; kingdom Viridiplantae; phylum Streptophyta; class Magnoliopsida; order Asterales; family Asteraceae; genus Artemisia; species Artemisia annua. The sequence goes on along the minus strand of LBNU01018254.1, from coordinate 22,347 downwards.
ATATGGGTCCGAACAGGTTTTAACATGAGGCCTAATTAGATTAAAATGGGCTTATGTATCCAAGGCTGCCTAACTTTTAAATAATTTACTTTTAGGCCACCTATTTTTTTAAACTAACTTATTGGCCACCTAAGTACATGCTTATTTTCCTTTATACCAACCTTGTTCAAATTCTTTCCATATTTATACAATTTGAAGAAGAAAGCTAACTTTAATATATACACAATAAAATTGAGGGTTTATATACACGGAGGTCACCAAAGTTTCACTAAAATTTGCCCTAAGGAAACAAAGTTTCATTTTGTGCTTCTAGGTTACTAATGTAATCGGGTTTATTAATTTGGTCATCATACTTATAAACTTGCGACAATAGGGTCATTTTGTGGAAGGGTTACCGGTTGTTTACCCTTCACCTATGCCAACTTGTCATCCACCTCAGCAACTCGTCCTCCACGTTGGATTTCCACTATATTTAACAAATAGGGTTATCGTACACGGAGGTCACTAAAGTTTCACTAAAATTTGCCCTAAGGAAACAAAGTTTCATTTTTGTGCTTC
>LBNU01018254.1:0-21553 GCA_014162995.1 Artemisia annua | reverse complement strand
CATCCTTAAGGGCATCTTTAACCAGATATTATAATAAGAGAGGGGTCAATTTTTTTGATTAAACAATGGTAACATAAAGACCCGGTAACATTAACATTAGTAACATAAAGACCCGGTAACATTTACATTAGTAACCTAGAAGCACAAAATGAAACTTTGTTTCCTTAGGGCAAATTTTGGTGAAACTTTAGTGACCTCCGTGTACCATAACCCTAAAATTGACAATCTAAACTTAAAACATTAGTTAAATTATCTTACTTAACTTTCAGCTAACTAAAATTGCACTTAAATAATGACTAAAACTGATATTTTAGATATCAATACTTGTTTGTATTGTTTTAATATGTTATATTTAGTTTTATTTTCGTTGTTTTAAAGATTTTCGAGATAAAATTATTCGAAATTGGTATAAACGAAAGTAAACCCATAAATTAATGAAAAAAAAAAAGTTAAATAGTTGAGTGACCTTAATACACATGATCCCTATTAAAATCTTGGATGACAGACGGGCTGCCAGAATTATTGTTGGAAAATATTGGTTGAAAATGTAAAATAAAGATATGGACCCTCGATGGTTTGATTATTTAAAAGATAATAATGCAAGTGTATAATACTAAAATAATATTTAAAATAATGCAAGATGTTGATATGGAAAATGAGTGGAAGCTTTCAAGCTTTGTCAAACGTAAAGTATGCAGCAGGAACCCTTTATCATTTCCATGACGTGCACCCCAAGCTCATGATTTCACAACAGATATAAACAAGAGCTTTTAATAATTCAAATTTTGATGCATCAAAAAATATGGATCAAAAGAAACCAATAGAGATATCTATACACTCGCTTACCGAACCACAAAGCAGTATCGAAACAACAAACAGCAATAGCAGTAATACAGTTTCAGGTCCAAGACAAGCGAACCGGGCACCTGAAAAGAAACTTACCCTTTTCGCCTTGAGGCTTGCGGTTCTAGAAAAAGCAGCGACCGGGCTAGGGACCCTTGGGTTCATTTGGGCCACTGTCGTTTTATTAGGTGGCTTTGCCATTACTATAGACCAAACCGATTTCTGGTTCATCACTGTTATTCTATTAATAGAAGGTACCAGGATCTTTAGCCGTAGCCGTGAGCTAGAATGGCAGCACCAAGCCACTTGGTCATTAACCGACGCTGGAATTAATAGCTTTCGTGCTGTAAAGTCTAGCTCACACATATTGGCTAGAGGTTTTAAGGCATTGTTTCAGGTCAACAAAGGTGGAAGCAATACAAGAGAAAGTTCACATTTGCAAACACTTGGCCGTCGACAGACTAGGAACTTGGAGAAGAAAAAGACGTTAACTCGAACATGGACGAGCTCAGATGTTCCTCTGCTTCCATATGGACAATGGGTATTTCTGTCAAGAAATATTAGCAGGCTTCTTTATTGGCTACAATTAGCTTCAGCAACAGCTTGTGTAGTCTTGTCATTGATAAAACTTGTGAAACAAAATTTTGGAGAAATAGAGAAAGGAGATACGGATAAGAGGAACCGAAAATCAGCTTTGATTATATTCTATTCGTTGGCGTTGGCAGAGGCCCTTAAGTTTCTTCTGGAGAAAGCTTATTGGGAATGGAAGGTTACGTGCAAGAAATTATTAGATCGGATAAACCAAGAGTGCCAGTTGGGTCCCACGGGGATCATTTCCGTTAGGCGGTTTTTCTATGATTCTTACTCTAAATGTGTCAATGGAAGCATTTTCGATGGCTTAAAGATGGATTTTGTTTCGTTTGCAATGGAACTTATGGATTCTGATTCCTCAGATGAGCAACTCATTGGGATGCAAATCTTGGGAAATTTCACAAAAAATCCACGTTTTTCAGAAGATACCCTTCAGAAGATAGGAATCACCATAACGGTAATAGAACGATTGGTTGAAATGCTCAACTGGAAAGACCCGCAAGAGGAAGAGATACGAAAAACAGCCGCAGAAATACTTATAAAACTTGCTGGTAAGAAACAAAACTCACTTAGGGTTGCTGGCATTCCGGGCGCCATGGAGTCTATATCCTCTCTATTGCATACCCATAGAAACTCTAGTGGCACAAAATGTGGTGAAATTTCCAAGAAGGAAATCATAATTGACAAAGAAGAGTATGGTTATTGGGCATTCAATCAGTTGGGTCTTCAAATATTGAAGAAACTTGCCCGTGATCAAGACAACTGTGCAAAGATTGGAAACACAAAGGGACTTTTAGTAAAAATCATAGATTTCACACACGCGGAAGAAAGATTGTTGAAGGGTGACAGGGTCACAGAATCTCAGATTCTGATTGTGAAAACATCTTTACAGGTTTTGAAGATGCTAGCGAGCACAACGGGTGGCACTGGCAGACAGCTTCGATCAGAGATATCAGAGGTGGTTTTCACAATTAGCTACATAAGAGATATATTAAGATATGGTGAAAAACACCCAACCCTACAGAAACTTGGAATAGAAATCATAACAAGTTTGGCACTGGATGCCGATGCAACAGAAAGGATAGGAGGAACAGGAGGGGTTCTAAAAGAATTGTTCAACATTTTCTTTAGAGAAGGGATCCCGGATAATCAGAATCATGTTAGAATAGCTGCTGGAGAAGCACTTGGAATGCTGGCATTTGAAAGCACGAATAACTGTCTGCGTGTCTTCAAACTAAAAGTAACTGAGAAGCTTGTTAATGCATTGGAAAACCCCTTACTTCGAATAAACGCAGCACGGATTTTAAGAAACTTATTCATTTACAGTGGGTCGGAGTGTTTTCAACAGCTAAGAGGGGTAATCACAGCCGCATCAACTGTAAGTGAACCTCAAGAGATCTATTTATTTGGTGTCATACTTACAATGGAAATACTGACCCGTTTCCTTAAAATGGGTCAATAAAGGTTATGTTTACATCTCGCAGCTTAAATAAATGCAGTAATAGCTTAAGGAAAAGACTCAAAAATTTGTTAACATCGCATTTCAATTTTCAAATAATCACCATCAGATAATTGGTCACAATCTCACTTTCGTCCCTTGTGGTACTCGAACCTACAAATAAACACCTATTCAGATAATCTGATTTCTTTAGGAATCGGTAGATAAAATATTAAAAAGCAGATCATTTTGACTCTAAGTTGCAATATTGAGAAAACTAGTTTTAAAACGTAAATCGAAATGCCTCCTATACCTCATGACTAAGTAACCCACTGGCGTTTGCAGATATTAAAGGAAATCATGACAGAAGAAAATAAGTTGCAGGAAGTTATGGTTGGCCTAGCAGCACATGTTTTCCGATATATGACATCTCAAGAAGCCAGTGCCATGTTTAAAAGAACTGGAATACAAGAAAGTGATTTAGCAACAGCACTTGTCCAAATTTTGAAGAAAAACCCGCAACCACAAGCCAAGACTCCAAGAATAAGGAGATATGTAGTGGAGTTGGCAATTTGGATGATGAAAGATGCACATAGTAATATTCGGACTTTCAAAAATCTAGGAATGCAACAAGAGCTTGAAGGTATCACAGAGACAACGGCAGAGATAGAAAGTTTTGATACTTTTTCTGGGGCGATTGGATTGAGCAGACATAAGACGTCGATTCATTCATTAGTTAAAACAGCAGTAGACCTGCTGGAAAATAACTGAGTAACTAAAAGTTACCACTGCGTGGTTTCTATTATTTATGCAGCATAAGTTTGTTATAATGTACATACTGCCAAGAATTTATTTTCAACACAAATTTTAAAGACCAATATTTTGTGTTTAAGTTTATAATATCTACAGTGCCCTCAAGTTACAAATGGTAATAAAAATGTTAGCCTGTTGACAAATTTTTTATCCAAGATAACTTAATTCATGCAAGTCTTCAGCAACTTGTAAACAGTTTAATCCAAGAAAGCATTTATTTTATATGTGCTGAATACTAAATTATGAAAACCACTAACTCCTTGTACATTTGTTTCATGATCTCCATAACACCTTTAAGCTAAAAGCCTCAAAGACCATTGGTTTATACATGTGCTGATTGCTGAATACCCAAAGCTCAAAGTCTTGTCTGAAGATAATTACTTAAGCAGTTAAGCCCATCTTCTAAGTTGCCCTGACACTCTAGATTTGGTTGAGTTTGAACTTGTACCATTTCTAACCTTACCACCACCGGAACTAGACCTTGACTCCTTTGACTTGGACTTTGGAAAGACGGCCGAATTTGCTTGTTGATTTAGCGACCTCTCTTTTAGTGGACTGACAGATCGTAAAGGTTGTTCACTCGATTTAGCTACCGGTTTTTGTCTGCTTAGAATAGGAGCACGGAGTTCTTCTTTGTTAACATTGTTCAATGTGGGGACCTGATATTTCTTCTTGGTGGAGGAATCTGAATCATCAGACGGGCTTGTTGTGCTATCCATGTCGTATATCAGATTGTCTGACATTACAGGAAGCTTCTTTGAGCTAGAAGTTGACTTGGAGGATGATGGTCTTCTGAGCCTCGTGAGGTGTATCACCTGTGATAAAAAATTTGTGAATGGGTAAAATCAGGTTATAAAATTTCTTCAAAGGACCAAAAGAGTAAAAAATACGAGCTAAATGGTACTAGTCAAACCAGCTGAACAAGTCTAAAGTTGCCTATTTATAAAACGATAAAAAATCTGGGTGAAACGGTTCAGTTAATAAAACGGGAACTGCAATAAGATTATCTATTCGACCTTAACCAAATCTACCAAAAATAAGGTAAGTAAAAGATATTTGATAAGGGGATACAAACCTTTTGTTCAAGAACCATCATGTCCTTCCTAAGCTTTGTGATCAACATGTTCTTCCTGCGTATAATGTCTTCTAGTTCTGAAATTCTCTGTTTTACGAAGAGGATATGTTAACAAAGATAAAAATAAAATACTATAACATGGAATATTATAATGTTAAAACCATATGATAAATGGGCATGAATTTGACCTTTGAATTATGAGATTCAGCCGAGTTGAGAAAATATGACAGCTCTCTGATTGTGGCATCCTTTTCTTCACATTCCTGCTGAAGCTTGCCAACATCTTGGTCAACAGGAGTACTCCACTATAACAATACACGTGTAATTTACAAAGAATTAGGATAAGAGAAAATTAAATATATGTACTGATGTAAAATTCAAAGTTGAGCTAGTTATGTGAAAGGCGAGCTAGTGGTAGTTGAAGATTCTGATATAACAGCCAATGAAGCAATCGACGGTTTAGCTAAACGTTAGGTTAATCGTCTGGTTGATGGATTTCCAGTGACTCCAGTTTGTGTTTAAAAGTTCTATTTTTTTAGGCAGAGAAGTGTCAAATTCAATGCATATTTCAAACAAAATAAGCCCTTTTTTAATTGGTTTGACGTCACTGCCTTTAAGTAGCAAGATGTTGTAATTTGCATTTTCAACGCATGTAGTATGTATTTACGATTGGTTGTGTTTTAACTTTCATCAGACAGGGTTCAAATCCAAACACTTAGCTAAGGGTAACATGCCAAAAAAGGTGAATGTCTCCTAAAGCCTATTTCGACGCATACAAACTCCTAAACTGATTTATTCAAAATTTCAGATTATTACTCGTACATGCTAATAATATCTCTTGGCTAATTATTACTACAATAGAATTTATCGAAGTGTTTGCAGGTGACCCAATCCAATGCAGGCCATAATCATGTCACACAAAAGTTAACCTATTTCAGCTGAGGCTGTATGGACCGCTTACTCAACCTTCCCATCACGCCACCATTGGGCTTATCTTTCAAGCATCTTTAAAGCATACTATAACGTTACGCTAGACGATTAAATATACAAAATACCGCTTATAAACATGGTAACTGCTGTGTCTGCTGATATAGACAGCGTACTAAGACTATAAGAGCATCGACAGAACTAATATATGACAACATGCGAGTATGTAGCTACCTGAACATCAGTTGAAGAGCAGACACTAGGAGCCCAATCCGACAAATTAGACATGCGGCGCTCTTCTTGTTCCACATCATTAACCCTTTCAAACTTGATCATCTCATCATCACCCACTTCTTTTGCACCTAAATCCTCCTAAATGAAAGAAAAAGTAATAAGTTAAATTTACAAGAATTTTTGCCAACAAACAATTAAGAGTTTAGTTCTAAGTTTTCTAACATCATTTCTTACTTCATTGTATTTTAGTAGAGGTTGATGATGATCACAATGTCGACATCCACAGCCAGATAACTCAAAATTATACGATGAGATATCAGGCTTATCCTTGAAATAGTTCACCTGCTCACACAAGCTATCAAGCTTCTCCTGCATTTCGGAAAGCACCTGATCCTGCAAATAGTTTTTGACAAGAGGTTAAATAAAAATTTAAACGGGGAGCCTCATAATTGATTAAGCCACAATAAAATTTACTTCTCAGGGCCAATTTAATAAGCACGCAGACATGAAATTCATAGTACATTTCTACAGACACCTTTCCATTTAGGATTTTATCCGATTTAGGTGGTGTTTGAGATTGCGTATTAGAACTGCTTATTTGCTTATAGTGTTTTAAAACAGTAGAAAAACAGTTTTGAGCGTTTGTATAGACGCTAACTGCTAATGATAATATACTTATTTGATAGTGGCATAAGCAGTTTTGGATAATCATACTGGGAGTTGTTTATTCAAATTGCTTATCCGATTTTAGTTTATTTATCTCATAAACCAGTTATCTGCTTTGTTCTGAGTTTAATTACGGTTGATTATCTGCTGTTGATAATTCTAAAAGCACAAAGAGTTTTAGGGGGTGTTTGGAATTGCATAGCGAAAGGGGGCATCAGGGATTGTTTATTTAAAACTGCTTAACGTCATTGCACTAAAATAGGCAGAAAAGTTTCATCGAAACACTCAAAACTGTGTCTCCGCTTAAACGTTAATCAGATAAGCACCTAAATAAGCAATCCTAATTAGCAAATACCTTTCAAAGCTTACCCGCTAAAAATAAGCACGTACCAATCTCCTTATTTTAGAGTAAAATGAGCAAATAATCCATTTTATCCAAACACTCAAACCCGCCTATGTGCTTAAAAATAAGCGTACAAACACCTAAAAAAAGCAATCCCAAACACCCCTTTAGTTACATTCATGAGACTAATCACTCAAACTGCCGATAATTAATAACAAAATCATAACTGATGAATTTAACAAAACGTAACGGTTTCTTAATCAACAATAACTACTTCATTAACCTTAACTACAAAAGCAATAAATTCTAAACAATCTACTAACCAAACACAATTAAGGGCTTTTAATAAAATAAATTACTAACCCTAATTTCAACTGATTTCTTCAACTGAAAAATCAATCTATTCTTTTTAGCATTCGCAGCCGCAACAGCAATAACAGCAACAACCAAAACCCGATGCATCGGGCTAAACATATCCCACGCAACCGCTTCTTTAGACCCCAACCCGCCCCCGATCCTTTTTGCTGAAGTGGCATCTTCACCTCCCACAATCCTGCCTTGTAAAGACACCCATGCCAGCTGTCTTCTGACAGCTGGCACGGGTCTTGTGGGTGGAGTAAAGTTGCTCGAGAGACGGCGAGAAGATGGATAAGGAAATGGGGTTAAGGAGAGAAAAGGCGGCGCGCTGAGGATGTTCGTGTCGTTGTCCGGGATGTCCATGGTTTGGGATGGGATGGGACAGGACAAAGGGTACCGTTGTTTTAGGTTGTTTTTTTAAAGTTTTGAAATTTTAAGGAAGAGGGAAAATGTTGTGTGTTTGGAGGGTTGGGATTGTGACACGTGGACGGTTGTTGGATGTTTGGCTTGTTGCTAGCCGTTGGGATTCTCAAGGTTTAAATTTTGAAGGAGTTTGTATTAATGCAAAATGAATTTATAAAAGTGGAAGATTTTTTTGTTAAGGTATAACTGGAAATTTAGTAAATCATAATTACTAATTTTGTAAGTGAGCAATTGTTTTGGGAATTAATTAAGTAGATTGTAGATACTAATTTTAATACTAGAAGATTATTCAAATTTTGTCTGATGAATAGGAATGTCAATAAAAAAAATTATCTATTCAAATGTATCATGATCACTAATCTCTTAAACAGGGGTGGCAATCGAGTCGTGTTCGGGTTAACCTATTCGCGAGTTAGCGGGTTATTATAACTTATACCCAAACATGACCTTTTATTAATCGTGTCAAGAAAATTAACCCTAACTTAGACTTGTATAACACATGTAACCCGTTTGTGACTCGTTTACCCTATTTAAGTAAATAGGTCATACGGTGAATAAGGTAGGTGGTTTGTCGATTTAACTATTTTAAATGTCGAATTGATAGAAGGATCTAAAAATGATAAAATAATAATAATAATAATAATAATAATAATAATAATAATAATAATAATAATAATAATAATAATAATAAAAAATTAATATTATGTATCTATGAAATAAATAATAATAATAACATACAAATAACTGTACGACAATTTCAATGATATCTGACTTATAATCGCAATTCACTCACATTAAGTACATAACAAAATAGATTTAATCCAAATCCAACACAAAATCCAAGTTATATATTTTATTTTTAGAGGTTTATATACATAAACGGGTCCACGAGTTGACTTATTTAATACTTACTCCACAAACCCTAATTTTTTAACATGGATAGTGGGCAAACTGGAAGCGGGAATGGGGTTATGGTAAAGAAAAACAGAGGAAGAGGGAGGCCAAGAAAATACGGTCCGCTACCCACGCCACAACAAAAGAAGGGAAGCCTTGTTGATAGTGAAACTATGCAACGGGTATTTGGTGTTGATAAGTTTATGTTGTTTATTTAGTTCCTTTATGTGTTAAAAATTGGCTTAGTTTGATTTTGGTAATTATATTTGAATGTTAGTGATGCCAAAAAGTAGTATTGACTGACTTTGTAATTTTTGTTTCATAACACTTTCATGCAAATTACGTTGTTTATTTAGTTCCTTAATGTGATAAAAATTTGCTTAGTTTGATTTAGGTAATTATATTTGACTGTGAGTGGTTAACAGTAGTATGTGTTAAGTGATCACATCTAGTCATGGTGAATGGTTTGCAAATTATAATCTTGTTTCATGTTTCATTCTGTATAAGTGATTATATATATTCTTGTTGGCTATGTTTATAGATGGCAATGAAAATACGGAGAGCGTTTGTGAGCGTATGGAAAACAGGATTGAACATCTTGAACATGTGTTACACAGGGCAAAAATCCTGAAAGGTTACTTTTTTCAACCTCTAATGATGTAATGTAAATGTTTTTATTTGTGTTTGTATTACAGTTTTGCTTTATTGATTAATCTTTGCAGATGTCAGATCCAAGGTTGAGCTTAAACTGGTTCAATGTTTGGCGGATGATGAAAAAGAATGGTCTAACCTGGGCAATTCCTTTGATGATGAATTATTGAAGCAAATGAAAGCAACATATGGGCCATTCAAAACCATCAATGAGGAAAATGTAGATGAATTTCTTGATGAACAGTTTATGAGGAGAAAGACTAAAATGAAAGGTAAAAGTATTCAAGCTTTTAGATGGGTGTTTGGAAAAGCAAATAAGACTTATTTAATTTATTTTCACTATCTTTATAGATGACATGGGAAAGGCAAAAGTAGCTGCAGATCTTCTTGATGAGCTGTTTATCAGCAGAAAGAAGGAAACGCTACAAGATAAATATACTCAACCTCTTAAAGGGGTGTTTGGAATGTCTTTCTACCTTATAGATGTTATTGATTTCAATACTGTTCTTGGAAGTGAATATTATAGCTTGTATTGCAATTTGGATTTGTTGTATAATCTATGCAGTTTTGGATGTTGGTACCAGTAATCAGAGGAAGTTTAGGCCAGCTGAGGGTACCAGTAACCAGAAGAAGGAAGCTGAGATACACAGAGGAAGCAGTGACGGAGCTAGGATTTTACGATCGGGTTGGCCAAATAAAACACGAAAAAGATTCGATAAAAATAAATATATAGTATATAATTTTATAAGTCTTACGTAAGAAGGTGTTCATTTCAAACATAAACAACATACGTCACTCCTTAATTAAAATCATTAATAATTAAAGGGTGGATGTGATTAAGCGGTCTCTAGTTAATTGTTTCATTTAGTAGCTGATCAAATATTTGCAATTTCAATACACGCCATACATACACTAATAAAATCTTGCTATAATTTTTACTTTGGAGTTTGGATGGGGGACTTTTATTAGTTTGGGTGGGCCTAAAACAATGTAACGAACTAAACTAATAAAACTTTAGGGTTGGCCATGGCCCATCCAACCTATCACTTGGCTCCGTCCCTGAGAGGAAGGCAAGGCCAGATGAGGGTACAAGTTAGTAGAGGAAGGCAAGGCCTCTGGGTGTATCCGACTGCGTCCTTGGCCTAGAAGCAAAGTTGAAAGAACCAGCTCCCAAAAGAGGTTCTAAGTGTTAAAGCTGTCGAGGATAAAAAGAAACCCCATACCCCATGCACTTCTGATGAAAGCTTCTATTATGAACTAGGAGCTGCTTTAGAGCAAGAAAGTAAGGAGGAAGAAGAAAGAGAAGCCAGGTTAGAAAGGCATAGTGAAGTGGCAAATGAGCATTGGAAAGAAGTGGCGGCAGTTAAGAAATTAGAAAAAAAAATATATATATATACTAAGGATACTGAAAATGATGAATGTTTAGAAGATGAATGTTTGTAAACATTTAGTTATGATGATTTGTATTTGTCATACCTTTCAAATTAATCTCCTTATTATAATTGATATTTATCAATTTCTTTTACGTAATATTTCCTTATGAATTGAAGCAAATTTAGTTGATTATTTTTATCTTTATGTTCCCAGTTTTGGTTTCAATTTAGTTGATAATTTTTATCTTGATGTTCCCAATTTTGTTTTCAATTACATGTTTGCAGTTTAGGGGTTGTTTGGATTTGACCAGTTTAACTTTTACAAGTCAACATACACCCACAAATGAATGAATGTGTAACCAAACTGTTGAACATTAACGTTGCTTTAATTTGTGGCATGCAACTAAACACAATCTACTTCTGTTTTGATACTGCATTTTTTATATGCAGGTTAGGGGTTGTTTGGATTTGACCAGTTTGACTTTTTTTATTTTTATTTTTTTTACGCAAAGGTGAAAATATATATTATACTTCAAAACATAGTACAACTTATCTCAACATACAACTGAAATGTGTTACTGCTTAGTACAACTTATCTCAACCTACAACTGAAGTGTGTTACTGCTCTAAGGAATTACAACTGCTCTTAGATTTAAACATAAATCTTCTAAGTGTGTTACTGCTATTGGTTAAGAAGGTTAAGACTGCTTATGAAAGTTAAGACTGCTAGTGTATGTTATAGCTGCTGAGAACTTCAAGAGAAAATACACCAAGTAGTTAGTGCTGCTAGAAGAAAACTTAGTGCTGCTAGAAGAAAACTTACAGCACAATTTCCCCATTGTTGCAGCCTATCTTGGGTAGAATGAATGAATGTGTAGCCAAACTGTTACAACACATGTTTAATATTCACTTTAATGTTTAATACGTTCAAGTTGTTTTAACTTGTGGCATGCAACTGTTAAACACAATCTACTTATGTTTGGAACTGCATTTTGCATATGCAGCATAACTTTGACTTTTAAAAGTCAACATAGAGTTTAGTTACAACTTAATCGGAATCGGAAAATGAATCAGATACATAGCCACACCCCCCAAGTTCCTAATCTTCCTCTGGTTCTTTCCTAAGTTTCTCCTCCTCCTCGGAATCGGAAAATGAATCAGATACATAGCCATACAACCCAAGTTCCCAAGCTTCCTCACGTTCTTCCTAAGTCTCTCCTCCTCCTCCTCTTGTTTAGCCCTTGCTTCTTTTCTAGTGTTTGTAACAATGCTTCTTGGTCTAATCTCATTTGATGTTCCTGTTGCTCAATAACATATCCATCATCCCACCACTCTTGTTCGGCCCGTTCTTCTTCTTCTTCTTCTAACAATTCCATTATTTCTTCTTCGTCTAATATTCCCCCACTAGCTACCCCACTTCCATTCCCATAAAGTATATCCTCGTGGAAAACCTTAACTAAGTTTTTCTTTGTAATGTTAAGATAATGGAGTGAATGGTGTGATTGATTAGGAGAAAACACTGAAACGTTATGAAAAATCACAGCAGCTCCTATAGTAATATCCTTTCCACAACCCTCCCTCCTCATTAATGATTTTGTGATGTACTGCACCAGGTATTGAACTTGAGAGATCTTTGAGAGTTACTATAAGATCACCAAGGGCATTTGGAGTACACGACTTGATTATTGCAACAACTTGATCCACTTTACCATTATTGATAAAGCTCTTGATATCACCTAAACATCCAAACACAACCCCCTCCTCCATTAGCATTAACAAACTTAACCGCGCTAAGCCATGACCCACGTGAAAAATCCTCATCCTCACCCACATCCTCAACAACTTTCCTAATATACTCTTGTGTCGAAATTACACACTCCTGCCCACCTTCGCTAATATCTGTTGGTTTACGCCTCTTAGCCAATTGAATAATACCAGCAGGACCGGGTATTATCCTAACCTCCTTTTCATGGCTGTGTGATGAATGTAGGTTTTCCAAGGTGGGGGTTATGTGACGGCTTTGGTGATGGTTGTTGCAGGGACGGATGGGGTTCTTGAAGTTATCGGATTTGTCCATTTCGTTTTGAAGAAGTATAATCGATTATGTGTGATTTTGTGTTTCAGAAATTGTGTTTGTGAATCAGGGGTTACAAATACTGAAATTGTGTTTGAGAAATTTGGTTGTGTTTGGGTGGAAAGAAAGGAAAATGGTGGATTTGCGATTATTGAAGAAAATGAGGGTAAAATAGTCATTTCATGCGGCATTTAACGAGATTTCCTAACGAGCGTTAGCCAAAAAAACCTTTTTTGCAGCTACAGTAACTCGGCAAGGACATAGAATGCAGAAAATTGAAAGTTTAGGGACAATATTTGCAGATTTTTTTTCGAGGACATTATTTGCATTATTGACAAAGTTAAGAAACATTATTTATTTATTTATTTATTTATTTATTTTTTTTTTTGCAGTTTTCTCTTTTAATTTTTATATATTTTTTATTTTCAAATAATATTTTTTATTCTATATAATAATATGTTTTTTTTTCTCCTACTTTTTTCTCAAATCTTTCTAAAATATTTTAAATCATTCTCAAATTAAAGTCCAATTCTAAACCCGCCTACAAACCAAACGGGGCCCTTAACATTTTAGCATCTAGAACCAAACTACATTATAGGCTTTGCTTGTCTTTTCGTGCATATCTTTAGAATTTTCAAGAAAGAATTTTCGTACTCTTGTTGCTGGTCCAGTGGTTACAAATTACAGTACATTTTTTGTGCTGCAAGAATTATTCTTTTTTGTAGAAAGTATTTTACGAATATCCACAATGCATAATTCCATCTATTTTAATGACCCGTTCATCTTTATTTAATGCATGTTCTAATATACGGAGTATGTATATTTGTAGTTATATAATCTTTCTTTAGCAAAATTTCATGCATCCCAGTGCCCACCATCTAGAATTAGCAAGTGTTTTTGACTTTTTTTCACAAATTGTACAGCACAAGCTGACAACAACGTCCTAAAATTTTCTATGAAAGTACGAATAAAATACCTTCAAATAAAGACTAGTTATAACGAATTCTCCAATTTCGCCTAACATGCGTCAATACACTGCCTAATTTTCAAATTTGTACTAGTTTAGCTAAATTCGTCAATATGAAAGCTGGGTGTCATCTTTAGATGGTTTTATGATATTCGTCTGAAAATCAAATCCACACATCTACCGTGCTATAGATAAACCTTACACTCGTCTAAGTCAAACCCGCATACATTTGGTTGGAGAACAGTCCCATTTACACAAGTATGCTTCGTTATATATCTTGTTGATAGTTTTAATGATATGTTTGCTTCATATTTTTTTATATAAATACATAAATTATCTTCTAAAAACATGATTCATTGCTGTGACAATATTGATCAACTAGATCATCCGTAATGGATGGCCGTGACATTCGGTCAACCAACAAAACAAAACAACGTGTCTACCCCACTACATCCTCCCCCGCTCGACGCATCCAACATGCAAATTTGCAAGAAGTTGGTCGAAAATAAGACCGAGTCGTGTGACGTATATGCGTGTGGTGTTTTTATTAAATAATTAAGTGAGATATGTTTTTGGCGGTATCCTCGGTCTTTTTATTATACTAAGTTGATCATGAAGTTGTTGTAGAGAGATAAAGTTCATATGTCAGTTGTGTCATCGATCCTGTTGTGACCACTATTACGGGCAACCTTAGTTATTAACGAAAGATGCATAATACCTACCACACTAAAAAAGAGACGTGGCTGAGAGAGCACCAACTCATATAAGAATATAAGATAAAGCTAGAGGATCGAAAATACTAGATTCATAAATTATTTATGTTGTAGCTTTCTTTCTTTTCCATGCTTAATTTTATAATAGTTGAGAAGTGGTCCATATATTCACCAAATCTGGTTTGATGAACTAAAGAAAATAGTCCATACCTTTACACTCATATTTCCAATATGCATCAATATTCCAAAAAGATGCACTTCTCATGTTCACAAAAAACATCAAAAACGAAAAAAAACAAAAAACAGTATATCTATCAGCAAATTTGAATGATTTAACGCCTCGAATGATTAAGATAACACGATACAACTACAACAATAAATATCATACAAGGTACAAGAATGAACCTAAATTTAGCCGAAAAGAGTAGAGCAGGGGAATTTGAGACCATGGACAAGCTTAATGTAGTCGAGTAACACTATACAGTAAGCTATAGTTACAACAACAATGGAAGTTTATTGTTCCATTTATATACACCAATACAGGTGCATAGTCTTATTTTGAAAATTTCTAATCACCCGAAAATAATTCAACCGTCACTTTCTTCATGTACATAAGTGATACATACCTATGCTTAAACTCGTGTTACAGCTTTTCTTTATGTGGACATGTACATTTTGCGTGATGGTCTGAAAGAGCCTGAAATGTTCCAACAATAACACATAATTAGTTATCTTCAAGGGAAATCTATAACGTTGTACTTGAAATTCTTTTTTCATCACATACCTCGGCTTCTTTCTGAAGTTCTTTAATATAGTCAACGGCTAAATCCAACATGTCTGCCGTGTTTGTTTGCTGCAAGTGTCGAATATGATGGCCTTAATTCAATGTATATGAGATTTAAGATTTTGGAGTTGTAAGTTAGGAAAATAAAAATCTTACCTTGTCCATATTTGGGACAAGCTCTTGTAGCTTCCTCATTCTTTCACTTATTCTGGTCCGTCTTACCTGAAAGCATCCGAAAGGAAGTATCTTGATCAATTTTCTGACACAACAGAATTTAACGGGCGGTAAAAATGAGTAGTTTTGCAAGGTTTTTTACCCTCTCAGCGATGCTTCTTGGGTGAGTTGCACAGCCCCTTTTTGCTCTGCTTCTTAAAGGCACAGAATCTTGAAATTGCAGCAGTTTATCCAACTCGGCTGTACTTGATGGCAAGCTCATGTGATGCACAAGCGTACTGGGAGCACGTATTCTCCCAACATCATTCTGCCGAGCACAACCAGTAATGGTCATATTAATTTCGGTTAAAACAATCATTAATCTCAACACTAGGAAGATCAGATCAGTGTCAAATAGCATACCTGATTTTCAGATGGTTTTAAACTCGATATCTTACTTTGATCAATTTCTCCAAAGTCTTTCAAGAAACTATCAGATAAGATATCCGAATCATCCCATGATTGTGAACCAAAGCCTCCATCATCACGACCACTTTTTACATCCATAACTTTGCTCTCATTCTCAGGGATACGCGGCAATATACCAGAAGACGTTAGTGAACTAGACGTAAAGCCCATTTCATTTTTCATTCTCTTTGTCGAGGAGAGCATCGAGTTTCCAATACCCCTACCACCAACTTTGAAATCATCCAACGATCTCATTGCTGAAAAACCTACAAAAATTAGTTCGAACCTTAATAAAGTAACCGAAACTGTTCTTTAAGAACAAAAAAGTGACAAGTTGGGTTTAATTACAGACAAACAGCATACAGAGTCAAATTTAATTATAAAAAACGCTCAACTTGCAGCAATAAACATTCCAAATCAAGAAAGAAAACGATAATTAAACCGTCTTCACCATAATCCATTTATCCAAAAAGAAACATACAAGCATCAGCATCAAGTAGTTCATTTTAAAGTTGTACTTGTACAACATACACAGATATCAACTCCTACAAAAGTACAATTAATACCAAACACAAGATTTACCCTAAATAGTAGTTCCAAAAGAACATGAAATCTAGCAAATTAACTGTCCTTCTTGCCTAAATTAGAAATGAATCTACACAGTCACAATTCATACACTGGTTACACTTATTTTTCATAAGCCCATTTTTCATACTATAAAATTTAAGCAGCTCCTTAACTGTTTACGAAAATCATTAATGGTGTTAGTTTTAGCTTATCTTGTTCGGTTTTTAATTTGATAAGCTCATTTCTACGGGTTTTCTATTCTCTTACTACCGAGGCAGGCTAACAATCTCAAAATATTTACAAATACCATACATAACATCTCATGGGTACCCGCTAGGCTATAAGCCATTCAGTACTACTAAGGGGGTGTTTGTTTCGGCTTATATAGCCGGCTTATGGCTTATTTGGTTTTGGGCTTATGTTTCGTTAGCTCACTACCTTTTTGTAGCTAATTTGAAAAGTTTCAAATTAACCCACAAAAAATGAGCTTATGAAACATAAGCCCAAAACCAAATAAGCCATAAGCCGGCTATATACGCCGAAACAAACACCCCCTAAGCTTACTATGAATCTAAGACAATAAACTAAAAAAAGCCAAAAAAACAGGTTTATGAAAAATAAGCTGAAAAAAATATGCTACAAAAGATATAGAAAGCTACCATTATCCATATCGAGCTGATCGAAAAACCCGGCAGGTGAGCTACTTTGCCTTAGCAAATTATTATTCCTTATATTATTATTCGAACTATCCATCCCTGAGGTATTACTATTATTAGTCTGCTGATCCATTTGTGACTGAAACTGATTCTGTTGCTGTTGATAATTCATTGTACTTGGTTGTGGTGTTGAATATATGACTTCTTGTTCTTGCTTAACAGAATCCATCATAAACCTAGACTCATAACCTGACAATATCTGATCAGTAGTACTTGAGGAAACCCTAGTATTGAAAAACTGATCAGTGTCATCATATATTCCACTGTTGATCAGGTTTGAAAAGTATGAACTAGGAGCAGATCTGTATCTTGTTAACCCTGGAGTGTTCATGGTTTGTTGTGGCTGTTGAAGCTGATGGTTGAGTTGATGATGAAGATCTGAATCCATGAAAGGGTTTCTAAAAATAGAAATCTGAGCTGAACCCTAACAAACTGATATTGACTTTGATTTGTGGAATGGAGATATCATAGTGGAGTACAGTTTAAGGGTTTGTGTAAAAATAGAAAGTGGTAAGCTAAAAATAGGGAGATGTAAATTAAGAGAGGTAGATAGCCACCGTTGAAATGAAGATGATGATGATAAATCAAAGATGGGTTTATTTGGTCAGCTTTTTTAGAAAGAAATTTTTGTGCCAAGTGCCAGGTGAGATAAGTCAGGTACACACACTCGCATGTGAATTGTGTTGGGAAATGGGTCTCTCTTAACTCACTAGAAAACGTAGTACTTATTTTTTTTACAGGGAGGGTTTCAGGATTCGTTTTCTACCTAAATGTTTGTTTATGTTGGTAACTTTATATATGTGAGATTATCAAATGGTTAGACGAGTGTAATGGTGATCATAAGAGCACTAGGTGCAGTGACGAATCAAACCTCTTCATTTGAGGTCTACGGGCGTCCACATCACTTAAATACTCTTTCAGCACAAACTCCTCTCCTAACAACTAACGTCACTTTACTCATTTAAGCCCACCCATTACACCCTTGTTTTTATTTTCCATCAAAAAAAAAAAAAAAAAGAAAAAAAAAAAAAAAAAAGTACAAAATATCATAGTGTGCTTCGTCTTGCAGACCGAGCAAGACAAAGTGAGGAGGGATGAGGTTGCAATGGCTAACCATGAAGAGATCCACGTAGGAGTGGCGAAGGTGTTGACAGAATTGCAACTTGTGCTCTAAATAGCGCACCAAGTCGCCTATACACAATGCTACATCAGCTTTTCCTTTTAAAATATTTATGACTAACTTAATATAATAAAGAGATCAATGACATCACTAAAATGATACCTCACAAAAATCAATTAAATAAACTCTGGCTTGTAACTCACTAGAAACTAGTACTTTTTATTAATATTTTTAACAGGGTTTCATGATTCGTTTTCTACCTAAATGTATCTTGGTAACTTTTCGCTTAATGATATATGTCAAAATGTCAGATTATCAAATGGTTAGACTAAGTGTAATGGTGATCATAAGAGCAACAAAAACATCACTGCTACATTAGTTTCCCTCTACAACAACTTTATGACAAATTTATTGTAGCAAGAAGACTGGAGACACTATCAAAACCACATATACCCCCACAAAAATCAATTAAATAAACACCAACACACAAACATTCTCACACAATTCGGTCATTATTTCGACCAAGTTTATGCAATCCAAATATAGACACATCTTGTATTAGGCGTGTAATGGAAGGATGCGTGCTATTTGTTGGTTGACTGACATGAAGACTACCCATTACACTTGGTCTTATATCACTTTATTATTATTATTATTATTATTATTATTATTATTATTATTATTATTATTATTATTATTATTATTATTATTATTATTTTTTTTTTTTTTATTTTTTTATTTTTTTTTATTTTTTTTTTAGGTTTAAGTTTTGAGAAAGAAAGAAAAAAAAAAGTGAGGATATTACGGTTACCTAAGAAATTTATATGCAATAACTTATAAGTATGCTTGCTAATTTGCCTTTAAAAGAAAGTTTTTTGTTTGTTTATCTACTTGTAAAAATGACGATAACAAATAATGTACGTCGATTTACATACTTAATTTGCACGAGCATTGTGGTGTGTCCGGATTTAAGAAGATGGTTCTACAAGGGATTATAATAATCGCGTGTTGGAGGATGTGGAGAGCAAGGAATGAAAAATTTTCTCGAACAAGGATCCTAACATAGTGGAGATGGTAGCGGATATCAAGACCTTGGGATTTTTGTGGTATAAACATAGGTTTAAACAAGGGGTAGTGGATTGGGATAGGTGGTGTACGTTCGATTTGATATAATTTCTTGTGTTTTTTTTTCTTGTTTTTGGTTTGCTATTTCCGCCTTGGTGATAGCTTGTCTTTTGTCAGTGGTTTAATGAAAGTCAATTTTCAAAAAAATATAATATGCGGAAGTTAATGTTTAAGTTAGTGTAGCTTGCACATCAAGTGTTCACGCGCTTTGAGAAAAGTGACATTAACAAACTGATCTTTGCATCAGACGTGCAAGGTAACGTCGAGCGGCACATTTTTATGCATCCATATTTTTTCTAATGACAAAAAGTTGTCAATGATAACGATAAAATCATAAAAAGACTGATTTTAGTGATGTGGTAAAAAAACAGTATGATAATATTAATGTTACAAAAATGATACGCAAATATCAAATAACACCTTGTACTCTCAACGTTTTTAGTCATTCCACATTTTGGTATCAAAATTTGTTTCTTAAATGCTAAAACACATCGGTAAGAAAATCTTAGAATCAAGTTTCGCATGTGTTGTATACTTTAATTTGTGATTTTGATTTTTGTGTATTACAATGCGTCAATGCGTGTTATGTATGTGTTTATGATCGATAAATGTTTGTTGGCCATGGTCGCAAATAAGGGATGTAACGAGTCGAAGTCAAACAGTATGAGCTAACGGGTTTACCAAAACATGTCACATTTCCATTCCAAGTATTGTTCGTTTAGAGAAGAGAACACTCATTCGACACATTTATTTTTCTCTAGAAAATATGATTTAGTTGACTTTTTAAAATCTATTTTTATTTAGAAGAAATAAATAGAAGCCATTATGTCTGCGTTCAAATTAGTACAATTCTAATATTGGAAAAGTTTCTAGACAGAAAATACATGAGAACCAAAGAATTTTGCAGCTAAAGTCAGATTAATTGACCCCAAAAATGGATTAATGTAATACTAAATCAAATACTTTATCTCTCATCGTGTATCACGCGTATTTTTAAAATAATCATTTCCTATAATTTCGGAGGTATAAATTATGTAATACGGGAGTCAACTAACATTGTTTATCGCTACTTGTTAGTTTTTGAATCAATTTATTGATTAAATTGGTTTAACAAAAATAGAAATGATTAACATGACCATAATTTTGTCGAATTTCATGTCTAAATTGATGTGTCACCTTTCTCTTGTTTGCAACAACGAAACACGCATCTTTAAAAATCTATCGAATGTTGTCACATAATTTTAGTCATAACATTAAACACATTTTTAATCATTCCATTTATTGTAGCAGATAATGCTTAATCGCTACTCGGGTGTTGAAATTTTGTTGAATGATGGAAAAAATTTAAGGTAAATTTTGTTAAATTAATGGGTATAAGTGGTTAGAAGGAGGAAGAAAAATAGTTATAACAATAATATGGAAAGTTTTCAAAGTTTTAAATTATTGGTGAAAAAGTTAATTCCGATTATCATGTAAAACAAAATCCGTTAGAATAAAAGAGTTGGTATGACTTTTTCAATGATTTTTTCCGACCAACATAATATATATAAACCAAACATATATTGATAAGGGGCCCAACTTATTCATTTCAACCTGCAAATCAAGTACGAAAATAAGTTTTATGACATTTTCAGTAAAATTTCCCTTTTTTAGACATCGGTAATTTGTCGAATGGCATTTCATCCGTGATTGAAAGGTAAATCAAAAGATTTTTAACTTAGAGTTTATAACGATCTAACGTAGATTAGATCAATTTAACTACGACAAACATGATTTAGGTCGTGTATAATACAACAAACTATCGCATCAAGTGATTCCTGAGGAAGTAAATGAATGTAACTTACGAAAATGTGAAACTGTAAGACACATTGGTAGGTTCCGATTGAGGATGTTGGGTCAAGGTGTTGTAAAATATTATATCGACAACGATCCAAAAAGTTACGCAAAATTTAAACGTCAAGAAACAGTTCAACACGTTAACCACTTTCGCCTTATAATGTATCAAATGTGTTTAGCTAGATGATTCATGATTGTAGTTTTGTACAACGTTAAGTTCATGCCACCAATTTTTTTTTTTTTGAAGGACAATATATATAAGAAAGACTAGCAAGAAGATTAGTACAAGTGAAAAAGATAACGTTATAACGATTACAAACCAATTACATTTGGCTTTCTTGATTCTAGTAGATATCCAAATATCTTTTGTCATTTTCAATTTATACGATATATGAAATTATT
>LBNU01018252.1:228947-292706 GCA_014162995.1 Artemisia annua | reverse complement strand
TGTTGGGCCACAAAACATAGCGGGAGTGGTTGTACCCTTGGTAAAGAACTCGACATCTAGCTTAGTGTTGGTAATATTATATAAGCGACGATGGGAGTGGTTGTACCCTTGTAAAAGAACTCGACATCTAGCTTAGTGTCGGTAATCTTGTAAGCGATGTGTAAGGTTTTCTCCGCCGAGAAGGGAGGTTGTTGATCTAGTGAAGTAACTCTCGAGTTGGGTACTCGGGGCGTGGACGTAGGGCAAGGAAAAGAGTCCTTGTAGCCGAACCACGATAAATACTCGTGTTGTGAATGGTTTGCACTTTCCTTTTACTTATTGCTTTACTTTGATGTTTGCATTATGTGATTGTTTGTGTTGTGTCTTGTTGAGTGTACTTGTGTGATAACATGTTTTAAATTATGTTAGTCATAAACTAAAAGTAACATCTTTCATATTAGAACAAGCTAAAAATGGACATTTGATACAACAAGTAATAAAGTTTTTAAACGGTAACGTATTCACCCCCCCCCCCCTACGTTTTCACACAACTTATAGTTGTTAATATGCTAGAGTCGGATAGAGGTATGTTGGTGCTATACTGAGATCATTGTCCTAATTCCAATTTGGTTGTGTTACTGGCTCAATCTGACAATATGATTTTTGATTAATTTTGGATAAGTGTATTTTCGCAAACGTATTCGAACAAACACACTGTAACATCCCGCCTACTGATACACAATATTGTCCGCTTTACCCTGACGGCTCACGGCCCTAATAGCTAATGGCCCTGATGGCTCATGGCTTTGTTTTTGTGGCCCTCGTGTGAGACTTCCCGGCAGGTCACCCAGGTCAGTGTTACTCTCACACGAGCACGCTTAACTGCGTAGTTCCTGAGAACCTTATTCACAGTAGACCACAAAACGCGTTGTGTCCGATAAGGCGAATATTATTCTTATATATCAAGCATCTCTCCAAGCCTCTGTCGATGTGAGATTTGCCTAGGGTGTTACAATCCCCCCCCCCCCTTAGGGACTCATCGTACTCGATGAGGTTTGCCCCATCATCCTGAACGGCTCTGGAGTGGCTCTGATACCACTTGTAACATCCCGCCTACTAATACACAATATTGTCCGCTTTACCCTGACGGCTCACGACCCTGATGGCTCACGGCTTTGCTTTTGTGGCCCTCGTGTGAGACTTCCCGGAAGGTCACCCATGCCAGTGCTACTCTCACACGAGCACGCTTAACTGCGTAGTTCCTGAGAACCTTACTCACAGTAGACCACAAAACGCGTTGTGTCTGATAAGGCGAATGTTATTCTTATATACCCAACATCTCTCTAAGCCTCTGTCGATGTGGGATTTGCCTAGGGTGTTACACACACCTCTACGCAATACAAATTCCATAACAGCAAAGAAATGAAACTTAATGTGATTGATGTTGTTCGTAATTTTACAGTCTTCCCTTATTTGGTTTTATTGGGATTTGCTTGAGATGAGAGATTGAGAGGACTTTATAAGTATAGTTCATACAATAGTCGTAGGTGTTGGATGCGGAGTGCAAACTTGTTATAGTTAACTTAATGTCATCAAGAAAAGTAGCGTAGTTTAATGGGGCTGCGTCCCCTTATAGGGTCCAAGGGATGACACTTTGATGTCATCATGAAAAAAACAGTTTACGCTTCGTGCTAACCATCTTAACTGAATTTTATTAACATCGTGTTGGGCGGGGGCGGAATTATGTATGTAGTATGGGGTGGCGGTGCCCCCATGGCTAGCCCAAAAAATTGTGATTTTATTGTAATTTTTTATTTTATTTTATTTTAATTTTAACCTTTTTTCGAAAGTACATCCCACTCAAAATTCAAATTGCTCCCCACCTACATGCTAAAACTCAACATTCAACACTTTAAGACCTTATATCCTTCATCCAAGTAACAATACTCTATTTATCATTTCAATTTAGTTTTTTCTTCCGCATATTATTGCTATCGTCAAAAAGGATTTTTGCCCCATATTATATTTTCCTGGTCCGCCACTGATGTTGGTTTAGTTTAACAACTTCGATTACATCAACAATTTTTGTGTAATTGCTTTTGCCTCTCGCATGTTAGAACCAAAGTATGTTATTTCCTCAAAATGTTTGGATCATCGGAGAAAACCTCATCCAATTAACCCCTATTGTGCCAAGTGATTAGTGAGTAGTGACCCTTCATTAAGAACCTAGCATTAGATGATGAATATTTGTGATACGCCTACTGTTGGTACAAGGAGATCGTGTTTAGGATAACTATCATATGTTTATGTTTTATTAGGATATGTTTGAGTCGTTTTAGGATAAGTGTTTGAGTCTATCAGGGATTATCCCATCGTGTCTATTTAAGCAATTGCTTAAACGATTTCATTGATTGCAATTGCTTAAATAGACACGATGGGATAATCCCTGATAGACTCAAACACTTATCCTAAAACGACTCAAACATATCCTAATAAAACATAAACATATGATAGTTATCCTAAACACGATATCCTTGTACCAACAGTAGGCGTATCATACCCCACTCCTTCGGAAATCACCTTGTCCTCAAGGTGTTGCTTTGAACGATCGTGATTCCCATATCCCATGTTCTTGGTTGAATCCCTTTTGATGACACCAAGTACATGTAGTAGTCATGAGATTGTTTTGCGAGTTCTTCCCGAAGATATGCAGTTTCATACGACCCAATGAAAGCACCAGTTGATACGACCCGTTAAGGTAGTATCGATAGTAGCATCCCTTCAAGCGTGATGCGGGCTCCTTAAGAAGAGGAGAAGAAGACAAACATATTTTTATTTGACAAAAGCTTAAACGATTTCATTGATTGCAATTGCTTAAATAGACACGATGGGATAATCTCTGATAGACTCAAACACTTATCCTAAAACGACTCAAACATATCCTAATAAAACATAAACATATGATAGTTATCCTAAACACGATATCCTTGTACCAACCGTAGGCGTATCAATTTGCCATAACTTTGTTCAAAGAAAAATAAATAAATAAATAAAGAAAAAATAAAAAAAGTTTAGTATTCCATAACACCTGAAACATTTGAAATTGCAAACTTAAAATACTTTAGTCTAAACCGATTTAGATATATTATACTAGTATACAAATTGTCTGATTCTTGTGTCACACGCACCAATAGTTCCCAACAATCGAAGTGGTACAAGTAAAATTAAGCATCGATCTGTACGTTGTTAGTACCTTTAAAACGTATTTATTAAAATCTCGTATCATATATGTGTACTCGATGCACTATTGATTTTTGTATCGCAGTTTATTTACTACGCCACTAACTATTTCTAGAAGCAAAGATAAAATATTAGATTTATGAGTAGGGACTACGTGACAAGCAGAATAACTAGAAAAGAAGCAAAATCTAAGGCATGGATGAATAGGTCCAACGATAATGTGGGCCAATGTGTGGGGCCGGTGGACCCGGATCATTGTCCAATAAAAGATGCCCACTGTAGTATTCTTCTAGAAATGTTTTTTTAATGGATTGAAAATGCTGACTCAGCTTGCAAATCACTGAAGTTATCCATACAACTTTATGGATCATATTGGATGCCTGCCTTAATTTACTCATTATCTTTTAAATATATTTTTTGACTTTTCATTTCTATATATTTGTTCATTTGTAAACTTTGATTGTCTACAACATGGGGCATGTTCCTTGTGTATATACGAAATGGATAGACTTTTAAAAATTGCTTACGTCGAACTTGAAAGAATTCTGAAATAGGCAAAGCACAAGTACCAAATCTTCGTCTATGTGCAAACTGATTTCTTCTTCACTCTTGCCTGTGACCGCATTACAAGTTTACATGTAATATGTTAACAATTTTATCTAAACATGTTTGCACATTAAATTGTTTGGAAAAAGATTATATAATTATACATAAAAGTTGCGGCTATTTTTGTCAAGTATTTTGTATTTGCCGATAGATTATAAGGTCCGAGCCCGAGCTCGTCTGGGAGTTCGAATCCACTAAGTTTTTTAAGTTTCATTGTATTATCAATATAAATATTTGATGAATAATACAAAATTCTCACGAGGAATAATTAATTCTAATATCGTATCATAGCATATCTTATCTTGAGACTTAGTCGGCAACCTCGAGCCAACGTCTCAAGCCACCCGTCAAACCCAAGCTCTCGCCCTTTTATATGTTCTAAAAAAAATTCAATTTTCGGATTAACCCTAGCTGGTCACTGTTTCGACCATAACTCTTAAACCATAAGGAGTTAACTGACGCCATTTGCGCTATTTGCTTCGTAATTAAATTCAGAAAAACATACCGGAATAGCTGTCGTAGCTCTAAAGATGTGTCACCACGCGCCATAACAAGCTGTCATGTTCAGAAAACAACATTGGCTCAATGTTTTGCTTATAACTTTCAAATCGCTAAGAGTTAAATGACACTGTCAACAGTCGTCGATTTGTAATTAAATTCCGAAGAAAATGATACCAGATCGCCGCCTCCACCAGTTGGACGCGCCTTCACTCATCGTTATAAGTCCAAACAGTCGTAAAAAAATATCTCTTTTCCATATTACGTTTATCCGCTGTGGCGTTAAAAGAGGTGATAATAGGATTTAGGATTTAGGATTTAGTAAACATTAGTTAGTGATGCAGGTTTTACCAACCAGGTTTTAATATTTATAAGTGTCTCGTTTATCTAAGGTCTACCTAATGCACTATCGGGCAGTGTACCCAGTCGTGTGAGGTATAGCTAGTTGGTAAAGCTGAGGTTGTTCCAAGAGCTATGTGTGTGAAGTCTATCTAAGTTTAGTGTCACGTGTAAAAAGGGTTTTATGATTGAAAAGATTAATTAACTAGGAAATGTAAATGACAAAGCAAATAAGTAAATAGAAGAAAGTCAATAAAGGAGAGATAGTGCTAACCTAATTACTACTCTTGTTATTATTATGATTAGTTTTCTATAAGTGCATCCTATCATATCATCTGGGGGTTATACTCATTCAGGATCAGAGGGTTAAATCACCTAAATCTATCTTGCACCTTGTCCTATCCCCAACTATTGTAAAGCCGAGAGTTCATCGGGCGGCGTGAACCTACGAAGATGCAAGAGTCATTAAGTACCTCTACTAACATGGACAAATCTAGCGGGATGCAGCATGGTCAGATTTTACACCCCTTCTAGCTCCTTTAAGCGTATCACATTGGTAGGTGGTCCTAGGGTTAATTCTCACATGTATGGTGATATTGCTATCACCAAGTCACGTCCCCATCGGCTTGGTTCCTAGGGTTAATTCCCCAAGCCTACAAGGAACTACCAATGCTCAACAATACCGGAACTAGAGTGTCCTAAGACTCGCCATGAAAGTATACAAACAATAGACAAAAGATGCGTAGAAAACTAAATCATAACAATAACAATTTCATAACTAGGCTAACACCAAGAGGTGTTTAGCCACTCATATTCATAATTGCAGTAAAACAATATTGAGTTAATACAAATGTAAATATGAATCGAATACATGACAAAAGAATTGATAAACTTATGATTGGTGTATGAATCCTCCCTTGGAAATGACTTCTATGTGGCTAGAACTTCGTTCCTCCTGCTCCCTGAGTTTCTCCCAACTTCTGTGTGGTGAAAAGTGAATGAATAAACTCGGAATTAGGGCTGGTATTTATAGGCCCGACTTTGCTACGGCGTAGCTGATTGAGTTGCTACGCCGTAGCCTTTGTAAATGTGGAAAACTAGAAGAGGGGTTGAATAGTTTTCCCTCTTTTTTGTTTAATAAAATGTTTGTTTCAAAATCTTTGATTAAAGTTTTCCTTTTTAAAATCTTAAAATGTTTTGTATCAAATCATCTATTAAGTTAAACTCAATATGAGAAGTGTGAATAATAATCTATTAGATCATATCATATAATTATAACACCATCACAATATTAACTTGTAACTACAACACAATCAATCATCATGACAATATAAGCGACAACCAACACATATTTGCAAGCATAGATATAAAGCGATAAATGCAAGAATAAATGTAAAGAGATAAGAAAAAGAAGATGCAAACCGGACACGATGATTTATAGTGGTTCGGCTACAAGGACACCTTCCTTGCCTTACTCCACTCCCCGAGTCACCTACTCGAGAGTTCACAACACTACTCAACAAGCTCCCTTTGGCGGAGAAAACCGTACACACCTTTGCTTACACCGTTTAACGACACCAAGCAAAATGTCGAGTCCTAATGCTAGCTAGGACCAAATTCACAACACGACTTCGATCACTACACAACTTCCACACACGACTTCTTCACAACTACTCGACTACTTCACTCCACTACTTCTTCACGACTACATGACTTCTTCACACCACTACTTCTTCACACCTACATGACTTCTTCACACTACTACTTCTTCACACCTACATGACTTCTTCACATTACAACTTCTTCCCACCTCTTCTTACTCACCTATTGACTCACTACTAAGTAAGATCATCTTGATCTACTTATTACATGTACTTACATAACTTATTTCTACAACTTCACATCAATACTAACTAGACTCTAATACTTCTTTGACTTGATGATAAGAAGTATTCTTCTCTTGCACTTTGAGTGGTGAAGGATTGAATCACTTGAAACAAAAGCTTGTAATACGATAAAAGGATTTAGAAGGATGTTTAGAAAGGATTGAGACTGAAAATTTTAGTGCAAAAGGTTTGGAAAAATTGCAGAAATGAACCAGTATTTATAGGGAATCATTTCTGACAAGAGGAGCATGTTGGGCCCCTTAAATAGGTGTCAGCCCCCTTAAAATTAAGGGGGCTGCCCATACAATTAAGGGGGCCGCCCTGTCGAAACGGTCAGAAAACTTGTCTTTTTCTGGGGAAAGTTTATCTAGTGAAATTTTAACTGTTTTTGGTTAAAAATTTGAATTCATATATTTATTTTGAATTAAACATTTTCCTTTAATTACCAAAAGTGTTTTTCTAAAATATATAAAATGTTATAACATTTTATAAAATTTGTAATGTCTAAATAAAAATCCCTTTGATCATAAAATGTATTAGACATTTGTTTATACATACTTTAAGTGATTGTTGAAGCATACTCGAGACGTTGTGTTAGGAATACGTTTTTCTGATAGAAGATTCGGTCACCCCAAGTATTTTAAAGCATTTTATAGCTCGTAGTATTTAATATAGTAGTTAATACGTAGCTTAGTTTAGTTAGTATTCGTGGTGTCGGGTCGGGTCTTTTACCCTCTGTCAGCCCGCTCCACAGCCTAGTAGAGGCATTCATCCACCTTGTAAGTATAAATACCCTCTCCCACCAAGGGAGAGGGTTGGACCTTTCACATAGTTAATCATTTAGCTTTTGTTTTTTCTCTCTAAAGGCTCACATTCTCTCTTACTTTCTCTCTCTAAACTTTCTTCCTCTCTTACTCTCTTCTTCTCTTTTAATTCGATCCAAACCACAAAGACCATACATGTTATAATTTTAGTATCCTAAAATTGGTATCAAGATCCAAGGTTTCATCCTAGGGACTAGCTTGTACTCGGATTTATTGCTTGGTTTTTGTGTGTTCTATTTTTGGTTCGAATGGTATTTAAGGGATACACCTTGGTTTGAACTTGTTTGTGATATATGAAGTGTTATGGGTGTACTTTTGTGATTAGGGGTGTTAGAGTCACTTAGTTTGATCTTTGGATTAATTATTTCGTCTATTTTGTGGATGATTTGGTGATTTTTGTGGGTGTTTGATGCTTTGTTCTTATTAGAGGTTAGCTCTAAGTTGGAAGATTCTTGTTAGAGGTTAGCTCATCTTAGGAAAAAGACAAACTAGCAAGATAGTGACGTTTTTGTATTCTTGTGTTTAGATGTTATCTTTTTTTAGAGGTTATCTTTTTCAGAGGTTATCTTTTTTAGAGGTTATCTTTTTCAGAGGTTATCTTTTTCAGGGGTTATCTTTTTTAGTGGTTATCTTTTTCAGTGATTATCTTTTCCAGTGGTTATCTTTTCAGAGGTTATCTTTTCAGTGGTTATCTTTTCAGTGCTTATCTTTTTAGTGGTTTTCTTTTCAATGGTTATCTTTTTTAGAGGTTATCTCAAGTTAGAGGTTATCTCCAGTTAGAGGTTACCTCCAGTTAGCGGTTACCTCCAATTAGCGGTTACCTCCTTCTAGCGGTTACCTCCTTCCAGCGGTTACCTCCTTTCAGTGGTTACCTCCTTCCAGCGGTTACCTCCTTCCAGCGGTTACCTTATTTCAGCGATTACCTCTGTTTCAGTGATTAGCTATCTTTAGCGTTTAGCTCTAGCGATTTGGTTGTGTTTAGCGATTTGCTAAAGTTGCAGCTTGACCAAAGTTATCTCCAGCCCATTTCACCCTATTTTGATTCCTCATTTCCCTGAATTCACAAACACCTTTCATCAACCAAATCCAACACATATTCCCCTTCCATAAACACAAAATCACCACACTATAAATACCCTTCACCATCATAAATGCTCATCCATTCAACAACCAAAATCATCATCATTCAACAACCATGTTATCTCCCAACAACCAAAAACCCAAGTTTTCAAGAGTTGCTAAAATCTCCGTCAAGCCCGTATGGAGAAGAAAGCTTGATACTTGTCAAAAATCATCATCCACAAATGATGTTGTCTCTAGCCAATCAATACCCAAGCCTTCAAACTACCCAAATGACACCACTCTTCTACATCACCAAGACAACCTCACAATCACACTCACCAACAAAATTCCACCTTCACTCATCTCATCTCTACCAAATGATCAGTTTGAGGAAGATGCTCAATTTCAAAACAACCACCATAACTCTCATTCAAACATAAACCCAAATCCAAATTCAACTTCACCACCATCACCTTCCTCCGAACAATTAAAGTTCGTTGAAGAGTTCAAGGAAGCTCATGAGCTTAATGCTCTTCTTGCGTTGCATCTTACTCAACGCAACTTGGAACAACAACCCTCATCCACCAACTCATCACCATCAAATCATGTGTTCCATCTTGAAAATCATGTCAACAATTGCATTTGTTGTACATTCCTCCAAGAACAACATCTTGTTCTCAATGAACGTCTCACATGGATTGAGCATCTACTTACCAAAACATCACCAATATCTCCACCACCAATTCCCTCCACTCCATATCCATCACCTTCCAACCTTTAAATGCATCCTCCATGACTCCCAAATAAAATCACCAATCAACCTTTTGTTACCCATGCAAGACCTCTCATGATGGCAACTCAAGTACTCTCTTAGTGTAGCTTCCTAAGATAAGCATACATGTATGCTAATGTACTAAGATTATGTATTTAGCATAATCTTTTTGTAATAATTTTATTAATGAATGTTGTTATTATTGCCATGATTTATAATCCATTGTGTTGCCTTATAGGCTTTGCTTTATATGTATGCATGTTATATATATATATATAATATTGTGTTATCTAAATATTTTTGCAAGCATTCCATATCTCGATTATTTCTTATGACCTCAAAACGAGGGGGAGTATACATCGAGGGGGAGCTCCAAGTTAATCGGGATAAACCTTTTTGATGCTAACAAAAAGGGGGATAATTGATATAAACTCATACTAATACTTGCATATATACTAATTTTCGCTTAATGAGTTTAGATTTTGTAATCATCAAAAAGGGGGAGATTGTTGACATAAATAATGCGTAAAAACGTTATTTATATCTTTCGATATCTCTACGTTTTGACGATCAAAAAATGTAAAATCATTAAACGTAAGATTACTACGTAAACAAGTATTAAGCTAGTTTATATCATTATATCCAACTTAATCACTCAAGGTATGAATAAACAAGTGCTTAATACATCTCATGATCAAAGGGGTATTTAATTAATTAATACAAAGTTTATTTAATTATATAAACATATTATATATTTTTGAAAAACAATTTTGGTAATAAAGAAAAATGTTTTAATCATACTAAATATATGAATTCAAATTTTTAACCAAAATCAGTTAGTTTTTCACCAAATAAACTTTCCCCACAAAAGACAAAACTTTCTGGCCGTTACAGTAGGCCGGCCCCCTTAATTATAAGGGGCGGCCCCCTTAATTTTAAGGGGACCGGCCATGAATTAAGGGGACCGGCACGCTCCTGTGTCAGAATTTTGTCAGAATTTTCCCCCTATAAATACCACCTTAAATCTGGTATTTTTCCTCACCTTTTGCACGAAATTTTCAGATCCAAAATCTCTCTAAACATCTTCCAAAACCCTTTGATCATTAGATTACTAATCCTTGTTTCAAGTGATTCAATCCCTCATCATCCATCATCATCCTAAGTGCAAAAGAAGAATACTCCTTCAACCTCAAGCTCAAGAAGTATTGTATATATTGTGTATAGTACTTGTGTAGTTGTGTTGTGATTATTGTAAGTAGTTTTAGTAGTGCTAGTTGTGAATAGGAGTTGGGTAGTGAAGAAGAATAAGTAGTGAAGTAGTGTATAGTAGTGAAGTAGTTTTGTTGTGAAAAGAAGAAGGTGTGTAGTGAAGAAGAAGTTGTGTTGTGAAGAAGAAGAGAAGTTGTGGTGTGTTGTGACATTGGTTCTAGCTACTATTAGGACCCGACATTTAGCTTTGTGTCGTTAAGCCGGTGTAAGCAAAAGTTGTGTAAGGTTTTCTCCGCCATAAGGGAGCTTGTTGACATAGTGAAGAAAACTCCCGAGTTAGGTGCTCGGGGAGTGGAGTAGGACGAAGAGGAGATTCGTAGCCGAACCACTATAAATCCTTTGTCTCACGGTGCCATTTTTCCAACTCTATCTTTTTTACTTATTCACTTACTTTCATATTTGTCATATCATATACTTGTTGATATCGTTGCTTATAATTGTGCAAGTTTATTGGTGATACATAAAGTTCAAATTGGTGTTTTCATAAACAAGGTTTTTATAAATTAAAAAGAAGTAAAACTATTCAACCCCCCCTTCTAGTTTTCCACAATAACGACCGGAACAGGCTGAATATTGTGAGATTTCACCACGAAGTCGTGAAACGAATTTTTCGAGGCCCAAATCACCTCCGGAGTGAAGATATTGAGGTTTAAAGTTTTCAGACCATAATTTCACCATTGCAACCTGCATCAACCAAACCAAATCACACTGCTGGTTGATAACTCACTAATAGGTGATCAAGTTGTTGTGAGTTGACAATACGCTGCAAGTTGAATAGTTATGTGATTTGAGATTGGTTGCGACTTGAGTTGTTACAACTTGTCCAATTACATCTGACGTTGCGAGTTGATTCTTGCAATTTGACTAATTGTGATTTTACTTGGTGTGATTTGACTCGTTGTGACATGACTTAGATAACTTACTGTACCTTGCAAAGTTCATCATTTCACACTCAATCACTAAAGTACTCAGCATCATTTCACGGTTTCTTCTTGATTTTGTAAAATCCCGCGAAAGAATCTACTTCTCGGTTTAAATCATAGAATTGTAAAATCCCGTGCACGTTCACAATCATGTCTACTAATTCAGATTCTGTCATCTCGGAGATACTCAAGTTGTACGACATGAAAGATGAACATATGATTTCCGACAAAGTACAACAGACTACCGGTTTTGAATATGAAACTACTATAATGGAATCTTTGTGCTCAAATTCACATGAGAGTGAGTTGCTTCAGCCACTACAAGTGCTTCACAATGCAAATGAAAGCTGCATAGAATGTTTTCGACTTCTTCATTCACACCTCTCGGTACTTTTAGAGGGACTGGAGTCAATATGGGATTCGAACGTGCATTTGCAACACTCTTTGGTCAAGATGTTCAGACTTTCACAGACACAATGATTCTGAACTTAGATCAATTACAACAACAACTTGACCAAGAAGAATCTTCAAAAATTGGATCCATGGCTGCCCTTTGTGTACTCAACAAACAACTCCAAGTGTTCATCAATTCGAAATTCACTATGGATTATGACTACGATAGTCAGATGACATTAAAGTGTTTTGTTGATCATAGGGGAATTGAGGTTGACATGTTCAGAGATACACTCATCCAACTCATGGGTAATGTGAAGAGGTTCATTAAGGAAAGAGCACAACACCAACTTAAGTATGATGACAAGGTGAAGGTATGTCGGATGCAATAATGTGATGGTATTGGTGATTTGGGTAAAGCATCGGATGTTGGGTCAGTTGTCACGATATGCAAAGGATCAGAGACTGATAAGCTTGACACTACCAGCAGTTCAGTGACACTTATTACGCATGACATGGATGCAGATTTCAAAGCAGTAATAGAACACATGTCTTGTGCTGAGGTACCCCTAACTGAACATCATAATGTGCTTTCTGATGAACGACTGCATACTGATCATGTTATGATCACGTATGATACATATTTGTTGGAAAAGACTGATAGCAATACCATTTTTGATTCAACAAATATGAATCATAAAGGGGGAGAAAGTGATCAGTATGCTGAACATGATGATGAGTCAAGTTCGTTGTTTACGGCTGAGTTGTTTAAATCAAATGATATGGTTGATAACAAAGTTTTTAATGAACTTTCAAATAGATTTTTACAACCTGAAAAACATTGCATTTCACTTGAAATCGCAATGCAACAAAAGGAAGAAAGTTTTCAAATAAACCAACCATGTAAAAATCCGGAACTTCCTAATTTCCGTGAATTCTTTATGATTAATGATTTGAAAGCTCAGCTAGATGCAAAGAACTTAAAAATCATCAACCTGAAAAACCGTATTACGGAGATGTGTGCTATGTGTAATGAAGTTAAGGCTAAACATGATAGTGATGTTACTGCAACTAGAAATGTTGAATTGGAACTTAATGTGGCTGAATTACTTTTGGAAAATAAGTCTTTGAAAAAGCATTGTAAAAAACTGAATGAGTCAATCAAAGAAACGAGAACTAAGTTGATAGAACAAGCGACTTCTTTGATTGCCAAAAATGATAAATTCAAAGCTCAACTCCAGGANAAAAATCATCAACCTGAAAAACCGTATTACGGAGATGTGTGCTATGTGTAATGAAGTTAAGGCTAAACATGATAGTGATGTTACTGCAACTAGAAATGTTGAATTGGAACTTAATGTGGCTGAATTACTTTTGGAAAATGATTCTTTGAAAAAGCATTGTAAAAAACTGAATGAGTCAATCAAAGAAACGAGAACTAAGTCGATAGAACAAGCGACTTCTTTGATTGCCAAAAATGATAAATTCAAAGCTCAACTCCAGGAAAAGGGTTTCACAATAACAACCTTAAAGAATGAGCTAAAAAAACAGGGAATAGTGTGAACACTAAGTTTGCAAAACCATCAATCTTGGGGAAACCAGTTTTACCATCGAATAGAAACCAATCAGTTGTTAGACAACCAACTGCGTTTAGATCTGAACGACCAAAATTTTCAAAAACTCGGTTTGCCTCCCAAGTTGATGCGGAACAAGTTTTGAAAAAACCAGTCACTCCACATTATTTGCCTAAGACTATTGCTTCTAGTTATGCTAAACCTCAACATGTAGCTACTCTCCTGCTCCCAGCTCCTCTAGGATTAGTTCGAAAACAGTGTCAAAACCAAGTATTAAGATTCAAAATTATTATAATATAAGTGACTTGGACAAGAACTATGATCTAGAAAAGGCTAGGAAAAGAGCACTGCTTCATAAGGATGGAATCTTAGGTTCACAACCTCGTATGGCGCCTCCTTGTTTATTGAGGAATACGGCTAAGGTTCAACTTGTTAAGTCTAGGATCTACAATAAGTCATTCACATTGCATAAGAAGCTTAGTAATCCTAGACCTTGCCATAAGTGGATTCCAACTGGTAGAATTTTTAAGCATGTTGGACTTAAGTGGATATCTACCGGAAAGATGCTTACCAATGGCAAAACCATGGTTGACCGTGAAACCCCCAAGGGTTTGGATACTGCTGTTACTAACCCATATATGTTCAATCAAGTTTGTAATATTAGTGCAGGTAGTCCTTACTCAATTGCAGGTACATCGATCATTCACTACATGAAAAGACTCAAAGTCTGGAGGCCTAAAGCAAGCATATCTCCTGCTTCAGGAGGTGTAGAAAGTCATTGTTGATGTATCTGTGCATGATGACGCCTGTTCACATCAGTTCAGGCCTCTTTCTTCAACGATTATGACGCCTGTTCACATCAGTTCAGGCCTCGTTCTTCAATACACCTCATCATTATGACGTTTGAACACCGCAGTTCAAGTATCGGATCTCAATTTCATCATTATGGCGTCTGCTGACAACACTTCAGGCCCCGTTCATCAAAGGAAAGAAAGGTGTACGATTCAGTGCGCCTTATCTTCGGAAGAAGAGAAATCTTCTTGTTTTTGACCATTCTCAACTAAATGCTTCATGCTTTCTCCATGGTCGTTCATTCATCAAGTGGATCTACTCATCTTTGATCGAATTCTTATTCACATACTCAATCAAAAATAGCAAACTTAGTATGCAATTTTTGAGGGAGGGAAGTGTGAATAAACTACATGATTGATTGTATTCTTATTCACTTGCTACTCAATCAAAAATGGCAAACCTTGTATGCAATTTTTGAGGGGGAGAAGTATGAATATACTACATGTTGATGGATGTTGAAGAATGGTTATACGACTCTCATGATATCGAAGATGCACACCTGAATAATGATCCGTTACTTGAATAATGATGTTGCACAAGAAAAAGTTGGTTGACATACGAAAATTCATGAAATGTTGTCTTCTAAACCGGAAAAAGTTGGTTGACATACAAAAATTCATGAAATGTTGTCTTCAAAACCGGAAAAAGTTGGTTGACATACGAAAATTCATTGAGAATGAAGAAGCAACTGAACAAGTCACTGACATGGATGTGAATCTCTTTCATCACGGATCTTTGTTCCTTCAATGTGCATTCTAGAATTCGACCATAAGAACATAACGGAAAATGTTGGCTAATACGTCAAAACGGCTATGAATGTGGACATTATTTATTTGAGGTTGAAGTAAAAAATTCACGGGTGCGTGCACTTAGTATCTGAAGATATCAGGTTTGGTTTGATGAAGATTCTTCGGGATCCTTGTTCGAGCTTTTAACCTTTGCAATGACGAAGACTTGGATATCTAGTTATTTTTGGTAATTCTTCATTTCTATTACCAAAAAAATAACTATCACGTTAAGTGTCACACGTTGTTGTCGATATTCAAGAGGTGATGTACGTCTTATACTTGATGATTGGTTGGTTGAAGAGTATAGAGTACTTAGAGATTCGAAGTCACACGAACTCTCTACACCACTCTTGGTCACACATTAGCGCAAGTTTATGTCACAAGTTCGGGTTAGTTTACTCCACTCTCAAGTTCATTATATCGGGATTTCTCCATCAGTGGTCACTTCAAATAGCCTACATAAGGGTTGGTTGAGATAGTCATAGAGAGTTTCTGTAGCAGTTGATTCTCACAGGATACATCCGAGCCAATGTTGTTCTTCTCTCATGATTTCAAGTGTAATGTGATGATGATTCTGAGGTATCAAATTAAGCAAGGGGGAAGGAGACATACACCTGAACGCACAACGAGTACACGTGATGAGCTTTATACTTCTTAATTGAAGATATTCCGGGAAGACACACGTCACAACCTCAAAGATAATTAGTGTCTTAACTCGTTTTTCTGGTGTATCATTCCAACTACGTGGAGGAAGTGGTCTCTTGATACTTGTGGTATGTTGTACTTCAGCTTTCAGAGGGATGTAACATGAGAGAATATTTGGAGCGAGAGTGAGATGATACTGCTTATCGACATCTTCATATGAGCTGTTATGGTTTATGGTAAAGTGCTTCTGTTTAATGCTTC
Organism: Artemisia annua; assembly: GCA_014162995.1. NCBI lineage: Eukaryota > Viridiplantae > Streptophyta > Magnoliopsida > Asterales > Asteraceae > Artemisia > Artemisia annua. The sequence goes on along the minus strand of LBNU01018252.1, from coordinate 276,795 downwards.
ATGTACACATTTTTATGCTGACTCCGATGAGTTCGCAACCATCATGGGAGAGATATGTGTACATCAGGGACGCACAACAGGTTCACGTGATCGGTTTTAAACACTTATTCCGGAGTTTATATACGCAGAGATGATCGGTGCTTCAGCCTGTTACTTTGGTGTCATCGTTTCTTCTTGTGTTGGGTACATGTGTACAATATGGATTGAGCTTTTATGTGTAAGATAACTGGAAAGCGTTTGGTAAGATGAAGATGTTGATATCTTGTTCCCCAGAACAGACAATTGCTCAAAACCACAGAGAAATGTGTACATCGGGGATGCACAACAAGGTCATGTGATCGGGCTTAATCATTTATTCCGGGAGTGATAACCGCAGAGATAATCAGTGGTTCACCTTGTTATTTCGGCGTTATCGGTTTCTTTGGGTTTTTGAGCTTTATACAATGAGGTTTTTTGCATCACTTCTACTACGTGGGAGAAGTGATCTCATGAAGATGATTGTCGATTTAAAGGGAAGCTACCAAAGCTTTGCATTAAAGAGGCTATACTTCAGTGATTTGGTGATGTCTATAGATTAACTCAGATGTGAGATTCTAGTGATTTGTTAACTATTGGTGTTTGGTGAATTGTTGTGACTTAAGTCGTTTCGATTAGTCTGATTGTAATTTGATGTTGTGAGTTAATCTTTACGACCTGACTTATTACGATCGGATCTATTGTAACTTGACTTGTCGCAACTTGACACCTAGTGCTAATTGTGACTTATCCAAGATCTCATTCTAAGTCTAACTCGCATACTACATCTTTCGGTTTCTTTTGTTGACTTTAGTAAAATCCCGGGAGAGAATCGATCTCTCGGTTTAAGTCACAAGAGTTGTAAAATCCCGTTTAAGATTACATCATGGCAACCACAAGTTCAGATGATAATTTGTGAGCCTCGAAAGCTTTGGTGGTGAAAGTTTAAGAGATGTTGACTACAGACTTCTCCAACGAGCTGAACGATACTCTCATTTCGGTACTCATGTCAACATCCTCTTAAACTAATTAGTATCATTGTATACATATAACAAAACCATAAAGAAAATACAAAAACTTTCAAAAACTGACAAAAAGAATCTTTTTTCCTCGTGTGCAAACTTTCTATCCTCAAAACTATGTTCCTCCATTAAAACAAATTCTACTGTGCATTGTCAAAATGGAACATGTTTTGAGGAGGAAAAATTTTTCACAACATCATGAAGTTTGCACACCTTATCATAATTCTACAAGAAAAATTGTTTCTTCATCATTTGAATTAATAATGCTCTCAAAAGTATCACACATAGTTGAAAACCTCAACAATTCAGACTAACAAGTTTCTTTTTATCCTCGATTATTGTGAGATTCTAATGTTTTCATGGTTGTGGACTAATCATTCCATAAAATGTTTCAAATGATAACACCAATCAAAAAGGCATAATCAGATACTAGGGTTTATGTAACTATCGATTGAAGCATTTCCCTTTGATGTGTTTTAGTCTAATTAATTAGTTCATATAGCCTTAGAGAACACTAAAGAAATTCTTGATTGGGTGTTTGCACGATTAGAAACAACAGTGGTTTGAATTCAAGTGACTTAGGGTCTAAGATGTCAATGTCGTTGCTGCTACTACTAGGTGTTTGCTTGTACGATATTCATGCATCATGATACTAGCATGCATGTAAAGTCTCAAAACATGACCCAAAACCATGATAATAATCAGAAAATCTCGAGTGAAAGAATGAATTAATCTGTGATCTTGTGTGTTAATTTGAGAATTCTGTGCTCTTAAGAAGATTTAGAATGAGTTTTTGATTCTCCTGTATGTTTGTTTATGCCTAATGCATTTTTTGTGAACAAGTACATGTCATCGTATTTGAAATCAAGATCTGTTTCGTCAAAAGTTCAACTATTGCCTAAATGTTTAGTATGAAACATGTTTTGAGGAGGGGAAAAATGTTCAAACGTATTGTTCATGTAGTTGCACATTTTAGTTTGATTTATGAAACACCAATCTCTCATGAGCGCTTTGTAATATGTAAAATCAAGAAAATATTTTCATGAGAAGGATGAGAGAGGTCAAAGGGGCTAAATGTGTCAAAAGGCCAAACTGGAAACAGGATTCAAATGTTGAGAAACAAGCTTTTCAAAATCTTCGCACTTACGCTTTACTCAGGTAAAGCAAGTGAGGAGACTAAAGCATGGTCGTTCAAATTCTGTCAAATTTTCAAAATCTGAAATGCTTTCGATGTATTATAAGAATGACTTTTCTTTCGTAATCTCAAATGCCGGAAGATTTCCATTTATCACAAAAACAAATCTTCAAAAAGAACCCATGTGGTTCAACTTTAGAAGGAAATCTTCTTCTTCAGATTTTAAAACTCCGAGAGAAACACCGGGTTTCTCAATCAATTTTTCAAAAGAAAAAGAGTTTTAAATCTCCATGGATTCCACGAGTGTTATTTCAAAAAGAAACACCGGTTTTCAGTCCTCGTTGGAATTCAATGTCAGGAAAGTGCATCGCTAAACCATTCTTTAAAAACAAGCGTGCATTCCATTCTGTACATATTTTTCTTTTCAAAAATTGTAAATAGAATAAAATTTTCAAAAACCATAAAAATAGAAAACACCAAAAATAGTTTTTTAAGGTATGTCTTCTGGCATCGATAACATTGACGGTCCTAGAAATGTCATTCAATAATGACACGAGTCTTTAAATGAAGTTCGAACAGAAGTTCAAAAAGTTTTTCAAAACATGCCTAAATGGCTTGCAGTTATTTCAGACTGTAACCCGTTCGTAAAATTATGGTTTGCTATTACTTCAGATAGCAACCCGATTTTCAAAATGAGGAAAACACGTCGCCAAAAAGACGGTTGTTCCTAACAACGGATGAAGTTCATCCGGGCATGGATTACATTACATCCGTGCACCTTCGAAATGATGTACGTTTCAGTGCATCACTTCTAGTAAAAGAAGAGAAGTCTTCTTTCATCCCAAAACCTCTCTCTTATGATTCTTCAAGAGAGCTTTTGTGGTTTACAAGGTGGCTATTGGACTTAAATTTTTACAAATACCTTTCCGCTCAACTTAATGACTCAAATTCTTTAAATAGAAAACGGGTCATTAATTGAGGGGGAGCGTATTTGCTCAAAATTTCTGCACCTTTAAAAACTTTGTGCACCAGCAGCAGTGAAAAGGTGTCTCAAAAATCAGTACATGTTAAAAATTTACCACATTTTCTCCCATTTTTTCTAAAATCATTTAATTCAATTGGGATCACAAAATCTCAAAAGATTTGAAATTTTCTGATCGGGGGAGAGAATGTGATTTAAATGATTTAAATATGAAATCTGATTTAAAATGTGAAAATGTGATGTTTTTGGACTATAATGTACGCTCTCCAGTATGTGCTAGAATTTTTAAGGTTTTTAAATTTTAAACTTGAACCAATGCACATATTGAGGGGGAGAAAAATGGTTTGTGATGAATAAAAATAATTTTGGCATCTCGTTTGAGCGTGGCTCAGATTTGACTCATGAATTGACGAAACACAAACGTTAGAATTCGAAAGGATTTATCCAAGTAGAAAGTACCGTTTCGAGAAACTCTTACTAGATGTGTACTTTGACGGGTCTAACTTCCTTTTTAAGGAATGTTAACAACTTCAAGTTAGTTATTAGGGCTAGTTATCACCTAAAAGCTGATAATGGATCCCTTTAACTAAGCAACGTAAAGGTGTCCCTAGGGTATATGTCTATTAAGAGTGGATCAATTCAAAAGTGCAAATCACCCGACATGTGCAAATTTCAATCAAAAACCTATGAGCACATGTTAAGGGGGGAGCATTTGAAAATTATAAAAACTCTCAAATTGTGTGCAAAATGTGTTTCTTAATCATAAACACTTTGAGAGAATTTTCAATGATTTGGTTATATGGCGATTGTGGAAAGATACCAAAAGACCGACCATTTTACTTTAATGCATGGAGTTATAAGGATGGTAAGGTTAGGTATGTGCTCCCATGATCCACCAGAACTGGAGGGATCTTCCCAGGGACAATCCAATAGATAGATTAGAAGTCCTTAGGAATGATTGAAAAAAAATGAGAAAAGTGAGAAAGGGAAGAGTGCCGACTGAGATTGAGCTAGGACTGGAACAAACCTAACAAGGTTCTAGTAATGAAGTCTCGGTAAGCACTGAAGGGGTTGAAGAACTAAAAAGAAATGAAATGAGAAACGGTGAAAAGAAATAGCCCTCCAATTATTCAACCTTAGGGCAGAAACCGGGTTCAACTCATTTGCTACTGGTTGTTACTAAGGTAACACCGGTATTGAAGATAAGACGTCATGGACCCAGTGACGCACTACACTAAACCTTCCAGCCACTCAAGTTCTCTTAAAAGAGCTTGTTTCATTCTTACGGGGAACCGGTGTAATCTATCAACTCGTTTCTTAGAGATGGTTGATATTGAAACAGGAGACCCCTCCCTAGTCTCCGCATAGGATAACCAAAATTGCACTTATCGAGTCTAGAGCCATGAGATGCATCAAAAGATCTCTTAGGAACACTTAATCCTTCTACACTGGTTGTTCAAGATCAAGGGCACCAGAGGTAATATTTTGAGTCCTTTACAGATCTTAGCAATCTGTCAAGAACACTTATGAGGGAATATACATTTGTATTTCCCAGTGATTGAGTGGAAACTCCTGCCAGGGTCAACATCAAACAACCATGACAGCAGGTCACTTCGGTAATCTCTCGTGGATTATGCTTAGTGTTCGCGGTGGTGTTCCAAAAGGTCTACAGTCGTGGGGTGATCTCCAGCGACTCACCTAATCGTTGGTGTACTTCGGTATGTCAGTGAAAGCCCTTTCGGGGGCATCCGATTAGGAACGGCCTTGGTAAGGATTAGAGAAAGTCTTCACACTATGCTGTTGACGATCTCAAAGTCCGAACTTGTAAGTGCTGGTATGTTTATTACTAACCAAGTTTTATGCAACTCAACATGCCAAACTTATCATTTTCACCACCGTCACTCTAGTTCCACATGCTCATACCAACCACTAAAAGGAGCATTCAGATCAACACAACCATGGAGATTCACTCAACAAAGTGGTTATGAGCATGTGGGAAATGCGTACTCCCACCAGAGACAAAGAAGTTGGCGGTTGCTGCTGATTGCTGAAAAGATGTCGATTCATCACCTCATGCTCACACTTCAACATCAAATTCAAAGAAATCACGATCATGGAATGGGCTTCAACTATGCTTCCACAACTCTGATGCCGAAGATCATAATCCAGAAAAGTGTGAGCATGACAACGCAAAGATAGTCGCAACTTCACATAGAGACATGTCTACTCAAAGATGACTTGAAGCTACTTATTTGGATGATGAACACGAAGCAATGCCAAAGATCATCCTACACATTAAGCAAGTCATCTAGAGTCCGCTGCTGAAAGCACAAAGTTCTTTACACTGAAGAATCAACAACTACGAGCTACAAAGATATCGACAAAGATCTCAATGCTGGAATTCAAGATTTAATTTCTGGGGTGACCTCCCTTAGGGGGAGATTGTTAGGAATATGGTTTTTTGATAGAAGATTCGGTCACCCCAAGTATTTTAAAGCATTGTATAGCTCGCAGTATTTAATATAGTAGTTAATACGTAGCTTAGTTTAGTTAGTATTCGTGGTGTCGGGTCGGGTCTTTTACCCTCTGTCAGCCCGCTCCACAGCCTAGTAGAGGCATTCATCCACCTTGTAAGTATAAATACCCTCTCCCACCAAGGGAGAGGGTTGGACCTTTCACATAGTTAATCATTTAGCTCTTGTTTCTCTCTCTCTAAAGGCTCCCATTCTCTCTTACTTTCTCTATCTAAACTTTCTTCCTCTCTTACTCTCTTCTTCTCTTTTAATTCGATCCAAACCACAAAGACCATACATGTTATAATTTTAGTATCCTACACGTTGAGATGTTGACGTATGAATGCATAGATGATTTGTGATCACAAGTAACTTAAGCACTTTACGTTATGTGTTGTAACTTACATCTTTGTCATCATCAAAACATGACGAGTATGTTTAGATTAAATATCTTAATATTTATGCCAACAATCTCCCCTTTTTTGATGATGACAAACTATGTAAACTATAACTCTTAGTAAAATGTATAAGCTACTTGTTTACACTTCTTCTCTCCCTTTTGTCGAAGCAAAAAGGTGGACTCCTAGACGAGACTTTTACTACACTTCAACCCTTGAACTAAAGAGGCGAGCTTGCATCATCGTAAGTGAAGCCTTGATGGACCAAATAAATTGCAAACTCTTAACCTACATCAAGAGTTAGTTTCGTGCAACAAAAAAATATATAGATAGGGGTGAAATACACATATCAAGAAATGTGTAGATGTCATTAATGGTTAGAAGCATAATGACTTGGATATTTGCCTATGCTCCCCCTTGGTGTATGCTCCCCCTTATTTGAGGACCAAGAAATCAAGTAACGGAAGAGTGCTACAAGGCAAAGTTAGTTGAAAAAGAATGCACATATACATAATGATGATGATAGATATATGCATGATACTTATCGGGGAAGAAGATATGGATGTCTAAGGTATATGGACTAAAACTATGACACTTGCAATTATTGTATTAAAAACAACAACCTAAATCCAAAAAATCATGACCAATGCTTACGACATGGCAATGATTACGACAAAAAAAATCGACCAACATATTTTGGCGAAATATGCCAAAATATATACTCAAAAATAATTAAAAGAAGATGACGATGAAGATGGCACATTTTTTTTAACGTAGAAAAACGAAGATGGATGAGCATGGATGAAAAAGGAAGGTGATTGAAAAGGGTTCACAAGTATGGTTTAGATTAATATATCGTTTGACAAAGGTGGATGATTGGGAATCATGGGATTTTTAGGTGTTTTGTTGGTTGACGGCCGAAGGTTGATATGTGAGATGAGGTGGTGATGACTCGACAACACTTGAAGCTTGGATAACTTCTTTGTGTTCTTCACTTGCTAGAAAGTAGAAAAGACGCATTTCGTAATGAAATTCACTTGGATGAGGTGGTGATGACTCGACAACACTTGAAGCTTGGATATCTTCTTTGTGTTCTTCACTTGTTAGAAAGTGTAAAAGACGCATTTCATAATGAAATTCACTTGACTTTTGATGACATAGACAAATATGTTTATGAGTGTATGGATATGACGGTTGCCCTTTGATTCAAAGAGCGACACAAGGGTGAACATAGGTTTATGTATCATGAAAGATGGTTTGACCTTTATGGATTAAGTTGTTGTGGTGATGACACATTTAGTAGAGTGTAGGAGATGGTTACATGGTTGAATCTTCTTGTGAAGATGACTAGGTGGAGTTATTGGTGAAGATGGGTGAAGGTGAAAAAGCGATATTCATGGAATGAATTTCTTGGGTAGGAGGTAGTGGTGACACTTTGGTGGTGGAGACAATTGTGAGTTGGGATATCGATTGATGGATGAAGATGTGGTGGAGGGTGTTTTAGATGGTACATTAGGTGCACTATGATATGAAATTAGAGGTTGAGGTTTATTGTTTACGAGGTATGATATTGATTTTTGGTTTCGTTGAGGGCATGGAAATGGTGGATGACTCGAGATTGGTAGTATAAAGGATGACTCGGTTTTTCATTCCACATTGGTGGTGGAAAGTTTGACAAGGAAGAGGTTGATTGCGGGTAATTATGTTGGGCCAATGGAGGTATATATTCTTGGAAGTGAGAATGTTGGAGAGTTTGGTGGTGTGATGTGGGTTTAGGTTTAAGGTAGAAGGATATATGTAAGTGGTGTGATTTGGGTTTAGGTTCATGCTCATCCGGATGTAAAGTGTAAAAAAATTAAAGACGAATCAACACGAAAGTGATAAGCTTGACAATGACACGAAGGATGAAGGATAGCATACAATGAACTTCATCCATGAAGTTATGTAGCTCTTCTCGAATATTGCGAATGTTTAAAGAACAATCACAAAAAAATGAGTTATGAGGTTCTTCAAAAGATGGTAGCGGAAGAGGTGGACGGAAAGTGTTTGACTTCTATATTATAATAGAGTCATGACTCAAGAAATATACATGAACAATGAGTGACATTTTAATTTGCATCTCGCCAATTAAAAATACTTAAACATTTCAAGTGAAATATTTATGTTGTCACATTAACTTAGAGAGGTATTAGATTACTATCTAACTATCTCTTGACAAAGGAGTGGATTGTTTGGAAGGGAACAAGATGATGAATAAGGAAGTGAGTATGCATGAAGACTCTAGGACGCTTAAGACACTTTTGAGACTATTATGACCTATCAGATTGTGACACTAAGGTTCTCATGAAATAAGGGTGTAAGATCTAAAGGCAAGAAATATATACCTAGATGAATGAGACATATAGAGTTAAGCATGTAAAGGTATTTAAACATGCTAATAAATATAAAAAATATCATATCTAAATAGTTAGAAAAACATAATCTATTATAATAAACATCCATTCAATAACTAAGCAAATAATTACAAATGCATACAATCAAATCACATAAGAGCAAATAAGCATCTAGAAATATCATATATGTGAGATGCCATAAATCTATGAATGAAAAACTCTAATGATAAGCGAGGTTCATAAAAGTAAACTAGCGTTAGGTATATTTAGGAAGAATCATTTAATCAAGTTAGAGAATGAGTATGAGACTATTACTAGTGGTGATCAATTCAAGCTAAACACGACCATTTTTACGGGTTACACATACCCAACTTCTCACATAGAAGCAATTCAACCGTTAGGTTAAATTGAATTTCTAGTCAATAGATTCTCCAGTAGTCATTCTCTTTTTAGAAGAAATTAAGTTCCTAAATTTACCTAACGAAGGGTACCAAATATGAAGTTTGCTTGGTTCACTAATATTTGGCTTAAATGATTCAAACATCATGTTTTAATGAAGGTAAATCTAGATCATATATTTTACTCACGATCCTAATAGAGACGTGTTGAATGTTTAGATAAGAGTAAACAAAATATTTTAATCTTTTCTTTATGATTTATCGGTTATTTGGTTTTAATGGCATATTACTTCATTTAATAAATGTGCTTGATTGAAGAATGCTCTTTAGCATATCTTGTGAAATGAATCTCATTAAGATTATTTATCTTAAATAAGTTTGTGATCTTCAAATGATATTAAAACAAGACATTTTAATATTCTTAAACAAATATTATTTTCTATGATTTTTGCCAATGTTATATATCATAATTTAACTAGTATTTGAAAAGATGAATTTTACTTGTTTGTGCATTGTGACAAGTTATAATTCTAATAACTTATATTATTTCAAAAGTAATGTGTAGTGCATTGTCTTGTAACACAACCATTCATGCTTCAAAGAAAATGAAATACATAGAATATATAGTGTGTATTATTCTTAAATATGTATTTTAGCTTGCAGTGATGATTTTAATTAGTGTAAGCAAAGTTTACATATGTTGTTAGTTTGCTCATGTTTGGTTTTTCGGATATGACACATTTATCCATTGTATTGCAATGTAAATTGCTTGAATATTTCGGACGAAACATCCAAGTTGTCAATCCTACTACATTGTGTATTTTATGCATATATTTGCTAAATATTTGGAACACAACTGTTGAACAAGTAGACTCAATATGACATCATATTCACAATTGTGAGTTATGATCCTATGCATATTTTTATCATCTTGGAAAAGGATTTTTGTTATTTTCATATCAATCGAGTGTGATTAAGTAAGTAGATTCAAGACTAAACAAATAACGATCCAATTTCTTGTCCACACTCAAAAACATATCAATTAGATTTGATGAATATATCAACCATAATTTGAATAATGAATTGATATGATATCAAAATCTTTCTTGACCCTCACGAACACTCATTTAAAATAGATAAACATTTTGATAGTATGTTCCATTAATTCTAAGATTATTTACGAGTGAGGTTAGTGAGTGATTGAAAGTTGACTTATTACTACATGATTTTTATATGTCTTGTTTATGTGAAAAACTATTCGTTGTTACATATAATGAACACACTTAGATTTTGAAAATAACTTTTCTTTTATATAACTACTAATGTTTTAAAATGATTTAATTTCTCATATTCAAACAACCTAAGGTAAAACAAGGTAATTTGTTGAAAATGTTTAAGTGTGTTGTTGAGAATAAATTAAATTGTTTGAAATATTTAGATGACTAAATTTAACTCATTTACAAGATGTTTGAGTAACATTAAGCCATCTATACCTATATGCAATGCAAGCATATTATAACAATCCTAACGCAAGAAATCTAGCATAAGATCTAGCTAAGTATAAACCAGAAAGCTAGCTATAAACTAATAAGGCACATATGCTTAGACATATAATTACATAAACTTCAAATAGCAACAATCATCTAATATATTCAATTAAGAAAATAAAATCACAAAGAAGTTCACATAACACATAAAACACTTGTCGTCGTTTTGTGTATTATATACACCAATGTTTACTTAGCTCGATTTTATTTGAAAATATAGTCTAGTTTCCTCTCCATTCTATAATTTAATTAAGATCAATATTTTGAAAACATAAATACTTAATTTTTCAAACGTATATCAACTAGGAATGCCCGACTTGAAGGAAAAGGTAAAACAAAAGTTTTACGTTAAAACGAAACACAAATTTTTAACCACCGTATAGTATTTTGACTTTCTTACCAATTTAGGTTTGTAATGGTTACTTGTAAGTATTTTTAAATGAAAGTAGACTCAATTACCTTCAAAACGCCGGGTGGTACGACTTCTACAGAGTTACGGTTAATTTTATATGATTTTTTAAAGTTTCTGAAAAACTGTCGAACAGACAGGCGGACCCCTTAAATTTAAGGGGGGCGCCCAGTATTTAAGGGGGCCGATCCAAACAATTAAAGAGGCCGCCCATCTGATACTCAAAAATGCATTTTTTGTTAAAAATTATTTTCTAACTTTGCGGAAATATGTGAAACTTTCTAACTTTAATACCGAACATATAACATTTATTTTAAGCACTATTTTATATCGAGCTAGTATAATTTTTGTATATAACATCAAAACTAATACAAGTTAATCAACAAAATACTTTTCATATTTAATCCTCCTTAATAGGTAATTTGATACTGATATGTGTCATTTTACACATATCTTTTCTTTCATTTTTCGAGTCAAAACGATAAAAAACACTTCAAAATGGTCAAATAACATCACAAATATCCTTGGAATGTGTTTTTGTGTGTTTCAGGTACAAAAGGATTGAAAACAGACGAAAAACGAGCAAATTATGAAGAATTGTCAAAACTGGTCCCTGAACTTTCAAAGAATTGACAGAAATGACCCCCGGGAATTGTAAATTCAAGAAAAGTGACAAAGTGGACCTCGGGAAACCAAGAGTTGGCAATATTGGTCCTTGGGATAAGTTTGGACATTAGCAGATTTGGCCCCTCATGATTTCAGAAGTTACATTTTGGTCCTTGTGCTTATTTGATAACAAAACCAAACGGACCTTATGCTTTAATAAAACTCATCCAGCCCAAAAACCTTATAAATAAAACACCTTGGCCCATTTCCCTTACAAGCCCAAAACCCAATCCCGTGATTTAATAAACCCTAGTCAAACGTGGTCAACCCCTTCCCTCTTCCCTCTTTTACCCTGCGTATAAACAACCATCACCACCATCACTCCTGCTATACGCCATCTTTCACCTCAAAATAACCCCATCACCTTTCCCCATCCCACTACCCTTTCACAAAACCGTACCTAACCCCTCATATCCACGCTGGCAGTCCAATTTTCACACCATAAACTTTCCCGCCAAAACTAAATTAAGGGCCATGATCAATCTTGCTTTAATCAAATGGTGGGGATTTGTTCTCAAAAGCACAAGGATGAGTTTTGCAGTGTTTTCTCTCATTAAGGAAGCACAAGGAGCAAAGAAAAACCCTAATTTGCACTAGTATAAATAGGCAGTCAATGTAGCCATGAAAGGCATCCCTTTTTCTTTGTATCTTTCTTCAGTAGACTAAAATTTCAATTGTACTTCTTAATTTTCAAGTTAATTTAAGTTTCCTTTTAATTTAAAGCAATTCGTATTTTTATTTAAAATTTCAAGTTTCTTGTTATCTTACTCATTTGCAATTTACATAGTCTCAGACTCTTCATTAAGTGTTTTGAAATTGATTTGAAGTAAAAGAAAGCATTAACTCAGGAAAAGAAAAAAAAGAAAAATACACAGAAAAAATCAAAATTAACTAAAAAAAAGGAAAAGAAGAGTTGCAGCAAGAATTTGTGAATGGAATGGTTTAGAACCTCATGGGAGGTATTAGGTTGGGGTAGAAGCTGAGTTACTTGCGGTCCTGAGAACAAAGCTCATTGTAAGTTTCGATTTCACTTTTTAGAGCTAATCTTGTGCATTCTGCTCTTGTTGTTGTTGCTTATAATTGTTGTTTGTTTTAGCTTATTTATGATTAGTTTAGCCTAATACCAGTTAACATCTCAGTTCCAAGTGTTGAATAGGTCAATTGCTTTGAAAAATTGTTAAATATGTGTTTGGATATATTGGTTTCACTGTGTTCTTAAGCCTCTCAGTGGTCAAAACTTATCTAGACTCACTCCTTTAGGTCATATTAGAGTAATGCAAGCATCACAGTGGTAGTTTTAAGTAACAAAGTCAAAATAGCCTTTATAATCCCATAGCAGTCCACTGTTGGGATTTTGGAAGTAGTAAATCTTCATATTAAGTGTGAAACTTGTTAACATTGCTTATACTAGTCTCATTTTAGGGTAATATAACTAATTCAGTAACATAGGGCCATTGAAATCTCAGTTTAGTCAAAGTTTACAAAGATCAAAAAAGTCAAAATTGCAAAAATGCTCTAAAGTTGGTGATTTTTTAATTTGCTCATGGTTAGGAGTTAGGGATTGAAACCTTGGGGGATTGTTCTTTGCCAGCTTGTGATCACTAGACTATTTTTTGTATAATTTTAGGGATTTCATTTGATAGATATTGAGTGGCTTGAACTGACCCATTTGGCTGCAAATCTGCCAGCACATTGGGTTACCATTCTGACCCATTTTTCTATTAGCCATAGCTTGCTCAATAAATGACCCATTTCCTTGATTTTTGTTGCTTTTGATAGTCACTTAGGTTGTGTTTAAGGTTGTGCTTATTGTTTATCCTTAATTGCTTATTTAAGTGCTTATTTTGGCCTCCTTTTTGCCACTTTTGGCTGCTGCTGCTGTTATGTTCTTAGGACAGCTGAACTTGTTGATTTTGCTTCTTTTTTTATCCTTGTTGTTGATCTTTTGTTGTTGTTAGTTGTTAATTGTTTGTTTGCAACTAAGCTTGTTCATTAGTTTTGCTTATTGGCTTATTTGGTTAAGGGTATGTGGGCATAATCTCTCAAAAACTCACCTTGGCATATAATGTTTGAGTCTGTTGGATTTGTGAACTTGCATAAGGTTCGTTAAAGCTTTTCTGTAAAACTCTCTTCACAAAAAATGTCTGTTTTTATCGTTTAATCAGCTTGCAAAAAGAAAAAAAAATGTTTGCAAAAAAAATGCATGAGGTAGGGGTCGAACCCCTGACCTCTTGCACCCTAAGCCTCAACACCACACCTGGATACCAAACGCCCTAGGGACTTTTCTTGTCTAACCTTTCCTTTATTTTTTATTTAACCCAGCTTTTTCCCTTTTGCTTATTTTAGCTAGTTAGCTTATTTTCTGCTTATTTTGCATTGTTTCCCCACTTTTTATATTTTTCATAAGTTAGTTTTAACTAGTAGTATTTGTTAAAAAATCTCAGATTTATTTCATTAGTTTTAGTATTTATTTTAATTTAATTAGTTATAAATTGTTTTTAGTTCATAATAAATAGGATTTTTATCAAAAAAATTAATTTTCTTTTTTCTAAAATTTTCTTTTGTCTTTTGGTACGTTAGAAAATTGTTTGTGAATCCGTAGGACCTTTCGTGCTTAAAATTCGCGTTTTGTTTTGCGCATTGACGTTTATTTTTAATAAACGTCACGTGTTTAACTTAAATTGCGTTTTAGGGTTCCCCGTTTTTCCTAACATGTTTCCCGTAGTCTTTTAGGTAGTTTTAAGTTTCCCTTAGCATTCCTTGCTTGTTAATCCCATTTAGGTTGCGTTTATTTCGTTTTACGTTTGTTAATCGTTAATTTCCGTTAATTTAACATACCACAAAACCAAATAATCTTTCACAACCAAACATACAAGGTTTTAATCTCGATCTTTTCTCGAAACTTTCCATTCACACCTCGTTGGGGTACGGCCCGGGAAATCACTTTCCCGGTCTTGAAAATATCACATTGCACGAGTTTACGAGGTAATCCTTTTCACGAAGGGTTTACTTGTATTTCTCCACGTCTTGTTGTCACTCACGATAACATTGACCTCACTTTGTTGGTATTTTTGATATAACGTTTTTACACGACAAATCAGATACATGGATTGTACTCAATTTTTAAAACCATTTGTTTTGAAAATTAGAGCGACGTGACTCCTGATACCAATTGTGGAAAACTAAAAGAGGGGTTGAATAGTTTTCCCTCTTTTTCGTTTTATAAAATGTTTGTTTCAAAATCTTTGATTAAAGTTTTCCTTTTCAAAATCTTAAAATGTTTTGTATCAAATCATCTATTAAGTTAAACTCAATATGAGAAGTGTGAATAATAATCTATTAGATCATATCATATAATTATACACACCATCACAATATTAACTTGTAACTACAACACAATCAATCATCATGACAATATAAGCAACAACCAACACATATTTGCAAGCATAGATATAAAGCGATAAATGCAAGAATAAATGTAAAGAGATAAGAAAAAGAAGATGCAAACCGGACACGATGACTTATAGTGGTTCGGCTACAAGGACACCTTCCTTGCCCTACTCCACTCCCCGAGTCACCTACTCAAGAGTTAACAACACTACTCAACAAGCTCCCTTTGGCGGAGAAAACCATATACACCTTTGCTTACATCGTTTAACGACACCAAGCAAAATGTCGAGTCCTAATGCTAGCTAGGACCAAATTCACAACACGACCTCGATCACTACACAAATTCTACACACGACTTCTTCACAACTACTCGACTACTTCTTCACGACTACATGACTTCTTCACACTACTACTTCTTCACACCTACATGACNCTACTCGACTACTTCACGCCACTACTTCTTCTCGACTACATGACTTCTTCACACTACTACTTCTTCACACCTACATGACTTCTTCACACTACTACTTCTTCACACCTACATGACTTCTTCACATTACAACTTCTTCCCACCTCTTCTTACTCACCTATTGACTCACTGCTAAGTAAGATCATCTTGATCTACTTATTACATGTACTTACATAACTTATTTCTACAACTTCACATCAATACTAACTAGACTCTAATACTTCTTTGACTTGATGATAAGAAGTATTATTCTCTTGCACTTTGAGTGGTGAAGGATTGAATCACTTGAAACAAAAGCTTATAATCTTATGATCAAAGGATTTAGAAGGATGTTTAGAAAGGATTGGCACTGAAAATTTTAGTGCAAAAGGTTGGGAAAAATTGCAGAAATGAACTGGTATTTATAGGGAATCATTTCTGACAACAGGAGCGTGCCGGCCCCCTTAAAATAAAGGGGGCCGCCCATACAATTAAGGGGGCCGCCCTGTCGAAACGGTCAGAAAAATTGTCTTTTTCTGGGGAAAGTTTATCTAGTGAAATTTTAGCTGTTTTTGGTTTAAAATTTGAATTCATATATTTATTTTGAATTAAACATTTTCATTTAAATACCAAAAGTGTTTTTCTAAAATATATAAAATGTTTATAACATTTTATAAAATTTGTGATGTCAAAATAAAATCCCTTTGATCATAAAATATATTAGACATTTGTTTATTCATACCTTAAGTGATTGACGTTGAGATGTCGAAAGATGTTGACGTATGAATGCATAGATGATTTGTGATCACAAGTAACTTAAGCACTTTACGTTATGTGTTGTAACTTACATATTTGTCATCATCAAAACATGAAGAGGATGTTTAGATTAGCTATCGTAATATTTATGCCAACACGCACTTCTTTTGGCGAAACATGAGCTGACTTACATTGACAAAGAAATAACTGCTCAGTATGTAAGATTAACAACATTGGCGGCCATGAACAGCCAAAGTATCTTTGAAACATAGAGCACACCAAAAAGTTATCTATCAATGGATTCACCCTGTGATATTTGATATCTTCACTACCTGATTGACTTGACATCCTTTTCCCATCTGCATGGACCAAAGATGAGTCAAAATTGGTCAATCATAACTAATTATTTGGCTTACAGAATATTCATTCCGGATTGAGCCAACATGTATGTGATCCTTTTATTCAAATCCATAAATTATAGAATACCTGTTTGATGAGTAAATTATTTGTAAAAAGTATCTCAGGAACCGCTGCACCTTCCTACCGAACAGTCCCAAACAGAAAATTCTACACAACTGGGCCAGTTGCTGCATTTATATAAAGTATCATAAGATGACGGGATCAGGTTAGAAATGCACAGAGACGACACCAAACAACTTTATATAATGGGATTTGCATCTTATCTAGCCTTAAATATATCTACTACACATGCATCATATCGACAATAAATTAGCAATTACATAAGAAACAAATGAATTAGATATATAAAAAAAACTCATAAAACCCTCTATACTTGTGTTACGTAAGTACCTTTTTCATCCAACCATATTTTACAAATCATAGACTCATGTTCCTGTAAACATAAACTACTAATATGATGTTTAGTTACCTGATCCACATTAAACTTAAATTGTAAATCAAATACACAAATTGATTAACTATAAGATAAAGGGAAAATATTCATACACGTAAAATATATAAAAAAATATAAAAAATAGAAAAATATAATAAATTTTTAACTTTCTCACCTCATTGTGGCTTCTGCTGATGAAATCGTCTCCTCTAATATATAGCACCAACAAAATTAAACGGTGAAACCAAACCGAATATTATGAGTTCTAAGGAGACTTACATGTAGTTTCAGGAAAAAGGTTGCAAAGAAAACAAAATATGCATACACAGTATCTTAAAAAACATTAAAATACACAAATCAAATGGACAAATAAAAGTTCTAACCTTGTATGCACCCTGGTATTCTCAAACCTGCACACACAAAAGAATATCAACGTGAGATAAGGGTTATCACGGTCCAAAAACCGGACCGGACCGACCAAGACCGGACCGAAGACCGAGAACCGGAAAAACCATAGACCGAGACCGGACCGAATGTGGTCGGTCCGATCTCGGTCCGGTCCGGTCCGGTCGGTCTTCGGTCGGTCCGGTCCAATTAGGCAAAAGACTTGGCAAGTTTTTTCGGGTTTTTGGTCGGTCCTAACCGGACCGGACCGGACCGACCGGACCGAGGACCGAATTAGCCAAAAAACTTAGACCGAGGACCGGACCGAATGTGGTCGGTCCGGTCCGGTCCGGTCGGTTTTGTCGGTCGGTCCGGTTTTGTCGGTCGGTCCGGTCCATCCGGTCCGTTTGCTCAGCCCTAACGTGAGAGAATTGAGACAAAAGAAGGCTGAGGAAAAGATGAAATTAGGGTTTGGAGAAAAAGTATATTATGAATGACTGAGATTTCTTTTTTTACGTGAAATAAGGGTTTTTTGATAAAAAAAAAATCCGTTCCAATATTATCTCTAAATTATATATTTTATAAATTAAGCATATCTTTAAAAATAATACGATATACACATTCTCTTGAACATTATATTTATAGTTTTGGATGATATATCTCAAAAAATAAATTGGTCTAGTGGTAAGGATACTTATTAATCAACTAACAAATCCAATGTTCGAATCCTGGCAATTACATTTTTAATTTCGGGCATAAAAACGAAAAAAAAAATCGAAATCATGGTGCCAAAGGATTGCTTATGTGGCATGCTTACATGACATGTTACTTAGGTGGCGTCCAGTGGCGTTGAGGTGGCCTTTTGGATGCATATGTGGCATTGATGACGTCATGTACATCCTGTTTTATATATATATATATATATAATTATAATCTTATGATCAAAGGATTTCGAAGGATGTTTAGAAAGGATTGAGACTGAAAATTTTAGTGCAAAAGGTTTGGAAAAATTGCAGAAATGAACCAGTATTTATAGGGAATCATTTCTGACAAGAGGAGCGTGCCGCCCTGTCAAAACGGTCAGAAAACTTGTCTTTTTCTGGGGAAAGTTTATCTAGTGAAATTTTAACTGTTTTTGGTTAAAATTTTGAATTCATATATTTATTTTGAATTAAACATTTTCCTTTAATTACCAAAAGTGTTTTTCTAAAATATATGTTTATAACATTTTATAAAATTTTTAATGTCTAAATAAAAATCCCTTTGACCATAAAATGTATTAGACATTTGTTTATACATACCTTAAGTGATTGTTGAAGCATACTCGAGACGTTGAGATGTTGACGTATGAATGCATAGAGTATTTGTGATCACAAGTAACTTAAGCACTTTACGTTATGTGTTGTAACTTACATCTTTGTCATCATCAAAACATGAAGAGGATGTTTAGATTAAATATCGTAATATTTATGCCAACAGTAAATATTAACTACATCGTAGCTTGATCAAGTGCTACGGGCGTAGTTTCTTCATTAGATGCTTCTACGGCGTAGTTATTAGGGGAACTACGCCGTAACTTCTTCTTTGGCCATCTGAGTTCTTTACTGCCTCAAATAGGGGTCTACGCCGTAGGGTGGAGAGTTGCTACTCCGTAGTGCCCTTTAGTAGATCTCTACGCCGTAGTCTTGGAGTGAGCTACGCCGTAGTCTTCATAAATCCTTGCTACGACGTAGGCGGATGAACCTCTACGCCGTAGTTAGTGCAGAATCCACATTTTTCATGTATTTTCTTTTAATTCCTTCCATTTCCGCGTTTCTTCGTTCTTTTACTCATCTTTGCCCTAAAAACAGAATATAAACAAATAAGAGTATATATCCTACATATGAATAGAAAAGATGAGCAATTAAGGGGAAATTAACACTTAAATCATGGGTAAATTTGACGTTATTAGTTGGCTAGTACGTAGAAACTAAGCACCTGACAAGCACATAGAAAAAATTGCCGTATAGATTAGTCGAGAAGTTTAATGCTTGGACTATACCTGGATTGCGACCCCGATCATCGGCGTAGACTGTTATAGAAAGAAGCATGTAGGGAGTGCCGACCAAATCACACCTACACAACATAAGACTCAACGCAATATAGCTAGTTGAACATTGCACATACATTCATGTCGTTGATAGGATAAATGATTAGCAAGGCGAGCCATCTTTAATCTCTTGATGGTTTTGTCAATTTACTTTTCGTGTTATTTCCTTTACCGTTATTTAGTTATTTAATCTGTTGATATAAATAATGCTTAAAAACGTTATTAATATTTTTCGATATCTCTATGTTTTGATAATCAAAAAATGTAAACTCAATCAAATCAAAGATTATGACGTAAACAAGTACTTAGTCATAAATATTCATTTTAACAACTTAATCACTTAAGGTATGCATAAACAAAGTGTGTAATGCATTATATGATCAAAGGAACATTTTCTTAAATCACTAGATTTTTATGAAATCTCACAAACATTTTATATCTTTTAGAAAATCATTTTTGGTATTAAAATAAATATATTAAATCCATTATAAATATGCGAATTCAAATTTTCTACCAAAAATGACAAAAATATTCCAGAAAAACCTTCCCCACAAAAAGATAAGGCTGAGCAACGGATATAAGGGGCGGTCCCCTTAATTAACTAGGCGGCCCCCTTAATTATTAAGGTAACCGGCCCCTTAATTAAGGGGACCGGCCACGCTCCCTTTCCCTCCAGCTTTGCCTATAAATACTGGACAATCCCTGAACTTTTTCCTTACCTTTTGCACCTCAAACTTTCTGATATAAATCTTCTTTCCTATTCTCTTAAACCCTTTGATCATATAATTATAAGCTTTTGTTTCCAAGTGATCCAAAACTTCAACTACTCAAGTGCAAAAAAGAATACTCCTTCAACATCTATAGAAGAAGTATTATAGTGTATTAATCTTGTAGTAGTGCTAGATAATTTGTAAATGGAAAATGATAGATGGACCTAACTAAATAGGCCTAAAAAAGGACATAACGCATTAATAACTTGTACATTTATACAATGCGCAAGTCATTTAATGCGTTAGGTCCTCTTTTAGGCCTATTTAGTTAGGTCTATCACATCTCTTTGTAAATTGTTGTGTGCTTAAGTATATTGTAGTGTAAGTAACTGGTTGTGGTGTAGAGAAGTAGTGTAGAAGGCGTGAAGAAGTTGTGAAGAAGTTGTGAAGACATCATGAAGAAGGTGTGAAGTAGTGAAGAATTTGTGAGATTATTTCTAGCTAGGATTAGAACTCGACATTTAGCTTTGTATTGTTAATCGGTGTAAGCCAAGGTGTGTAAGGTTTCCTCCGCCATAAGGGAGTTTGTTGACATAGTGAAGAAAACTCTCGAGTGTGGTATTTGGGGAATGGAGTAGGGCGAAGAGGTGCTTCGTAGCCGAACCACTATAAATCTCCGTGTCTTGGTTTGATCTTTCCATCTTTATCTTTCATTACATTATTTTACTTGAATTTTTAATTTCATTTACATATATTTGCTCATATTGACCAAGAGTTGAATTCACATAAGACCGAATCAAAGTTTTAAAAAGTAAACAAAGTTTTTCATAATAAATTAAAAAGACGTAAAACTATTCAACCCCCCTTTCTAGTTTTCCACATAATCTATTTAATAGTCACGTGGATTTAAAACACAATAATTGTTTACTTTTGTACACTTAGATACCCTCGCTCCAGTGAATGACCCAGTCTTGCCGAGTCGATACTATACACAAACGGGTATACTGCCCGTGAGTGTTGTTGAAGTCTTAACTGGATTCGGTTTATAAATTTTCAAACTAGATACCAAACATCAAGTTTTTGGTGCTCCTGCCGAAGAGTGTTGTGTGTTATTTAGGTGTTTTAAAGTAAATTGGTAGTAATTTTATTTTTGAGTTTGCGTTTATTAGGTTTAAATGCGGGTGTTTGGCAATTAGTTTTGCTAGTTTATGTGTTTGCGGGTCCATTCGGCGTATACCTAATTTGATAGTACGCGGCGTATAGCATACCTATCAGTTTAATTTTAGTGTCAGAGTTCCTATACGGCGTATACACCCTTAGTTGTATACGGCATATACCCCTATACGGTGCATAGACTTCTTTGCCAATATGCCGTAAACAAGTTCGGTTTAGGTTTTGAAATATTTTGTTTTTGTATTTCGTATTTTAACTATTTTTCGACTAATACTCGCTTAGTTGCATTTCAGTTAATAATTATCAATGGGTAAGAACTCTGTAGGTTTGGCGGCATTACTAGCTTATATTGACAAAAAACTGAATCATGAATGCACTAGGGTGACTGAGAAGGGTTATTGGATATAGATGGAAGAAGTAAAGTATGGAAACTTTTACAGGAGGCCTTTTTCAGGAAACGGAGGTAGGTACACGGTAGGAATACTGGGTTTCTATCCCAGAAATATGAGCAGACCTATAATTTTAGAAGGGAGAACGTCCATTGAAGATTTTTGGAAGAAGTTTATAGATGATTCTGCTAAGAGACATTCGAAGAACGAGGGGTTCATAAAGGAACTCAACACTGCGATTGAAGATAAAATGAAAAAGGAGGGAGATTTTATTAAGAGCTTGGAAAACAAAGTTAACCAAATCACCCAGGTTATGAAAAATGAACGTCACAGCACTTCTGACAGAAAGCCTAAGGAAACGCATGTGAAACCTATCGAATCGAAGATTGATATCTTCAAAGAAATTCTTTATCTTGTCGATCCTGATAAAATTAACAATGTTTCTTCTAGTGGTCTGTCTTTTGTTGAATAAGTTCTACAAGTTACAAGTCTTAATAAAAGAGCAACCCCTCTTGAATAACCTGTGGCGAGACCGTATATTAAACCATATATGCCACCCATTCCCTATCCATATAGGTTGATTGAGGCTGAGGAAGAATGCCTACAAAACAAATGCTAAGATAGTCGTAAGGCACTAGCTATCAATAAGACGATTGTTAAAGCTTTAAAGAAGGTCCCCAAGTGTTTACAACATTAAAAGGAGTCTATCACCTGGAAGTCAAAGTTGAAGGAAGTTACTGAGGCAACTTTAAATGAAAATTGCTAAAAAGTATTGAAAAATAAGCTATCTAGTAAAGAAAATGCCACAGGGGGTGATTGACTCCAAACGGTCAGTCCAAAGTCAACCACGGATGTGGTCAATATGGTCAAACAGCTTGGGCCAAGTCTCCCTGGAGTATAGTGTTTTCCCGGGTCGTTAAGTCCCAGCGAGGTATGAAATTGTATCTAAACGAATTTGTGATCGAGTGAATTTGAAAGGATTAACGAAATAGAAGGATTGGGTGATTACACTAAGTGAATACGAATGAAAATAACTTAAACAAGCAATATCAACAATTATGTAAAAACAAATAACCTAGAAACGAATAAAAACTAAAAACGTACGTTTCAATTATAAATAACGCAAGCGTACGAAATAAAAAGTGAAACGTGAGCTATAAAAATCCTACATATATGAAAATTAATTTTCTAAGATCCTAATGATAAAGAAAATTTTAGAAAAAAAAAAAGAAAATTATTTATTTGACTTTTTAATAATTTATTATTAATTAATTACTAAATAAACTAAATTTAATTATTATAAATACTAAACTAATTTTTAAAATTATGAAACTTTTTCTACAATTACTTTATACTATCAGAAAGCTATGAAAATATGAAACGTTCTAACACCTTATCAATAAGCAGTAAATTAACGAATTAAGCTAAATGGCTAACATTACTATAAAAATAAAATGTGCAATGTATAACTAGAGAAAGTCCCTACGGCAGATGGTTTGTGATACGTGTGCTTGTGTCTGTGTTATGATTAGGTCTTAGGTTCGAATCCCTTCCCAAACCTTATTTTAAAGCTTTAATCAAGCTTGTGCAAGCTAAAAAATGCAATAGATGTAAGCTTTTCTTATTTCTTTTTAAGTGAAAATTTGAAATAAAGCTACTAGCCAAATAAGCCCATGAGCACAAGCCAAACACAAACAAACACAATCGTGGAAAAACACTAACAACTTAGAACAACAATCAGAAGCTAAGATCAAATAGGATCAAGAAATCAAACAAGCTCAGACTAAACTGAGTTGCACCAGCATAACATGGGTCAAAATGGGCAATTTACAGTCACTCATAAGCCAACAAAAAAAAAATAAAATCTAAAAAATAAAATAAAAATATCACTAATTCAACAAGCTTCAAAATCAATGAATTCCAGAATTTTATGAGATTTGGACTAAAATTGAGATCGTGAGAATTAAAAAACTTTTTCGGCTGTCGAAAACTCGTTTTTGCAGCCCGAAAGTGGTTGCTTTAGCCTTGTAAAAAAATCTAAAAATTAAAATAAAAATACCACTAAGTAAAAAATATATAAGATCACATTATCCCAAAATTTTATCAGATTTGGTTGAAAATTGAAGAAATGAAAATTTAAAAACTTTTTCTGCAGTTTGGGTACTTTTTGACTTGTTCAGAATTTTGGGAAAAATGGGTCAAATATGAGTTTTTTTGATGAGTTTGGGTGTGTTTGACCACTGAAAGTCAAGGATCTTGTATGGAACACTTGTACAATCCTATTGTGAGCTAAATTAAGCAACCAAATACAACTAAAGGTGCTAAACAAAGAATCTATCCTAAGTGCTATTTAGAAACAGTTAATATAAAGAAAGTTTGGAAAAACAAGCTTGGAAACTGATAAACTAAACGAAAGTGCAAAAATTTGGTCTAAAACAACTAAAAATATGTAAACAAAGCTGATGGAATTAAAAAGAAAGGGTAAACAAAGTTACAAGGCCAAAAATGGCCTTTTGACAAACACCCCCTTACAGGCAGTTTTGAAACTTTTGAACTAGTAAACACTGATTTGTGGACTAAATCTTGAACTTATAAGCAAAGATCAGTTACACAACACTAATTAAGCACAATTAGACCTAAAAGGAGCAAGTTCAATAAGCAAATAATAATAGGCAGTGGCAAGCTAAATTTAGATTTTTTAATGAAAATGTAATGAAAACTAGTACAACCATGATTTAAATCAAGATCTATCTAATAAGCAACAAGTAACTTAAATAAGCAAATAAAAACACAGAATAAGCAGATAATAAGCCAATGCTACAGTAAACACAAGAAATTTAGCTAAAAATGGAAAATGTGGAGCTCACCTTGGACCCTAGCTAAACAAGGGCACCCAATGGGCAACTACAAGCTCTAGCTTGTTATAAACAAGCTAGTAAAGTCCATCTTGCCAATCCCTTACGGCAACTTCCATGCTTTCCACAAATGCAAAGGTATTTTAGATTTTTTGTGAATATTTTACGTGATTTTTTTTTTTTTTTTTTTTAAATTGCAACTGAAAATAGTACTTGTAAATGGAAGCTTAACTAAATACTTAACAAGAACTTACATAAATTATCAATTAGCTTGATAAGCTCATGTATTAATAAAAACTAGTAATGACAGAAAATTTTTGGCAATATAAAAAAAATTGGAAGACAAGAATTCAAACTTAAACTTAAATTTCATTAACTGAAAGAGAGTACAGGAAACTAAAATTACAATTAAAAAAAAACTTAAACCTAAAACTATTTTTTTTAAAAAAAAAAACTTAACTTCCTTATCAATGGCTACAACATCTTATTTATATTAGTGAATTAAGGGTTTCCTGAGCTTTTTGTGTAGTCCCATCAACAATTTGGACCATTGGATGTTTTTGGTGCAATCTCAGCCTTCAATTGGTTTTTGGTGGGAAAAATTGGAACCACTAGCTCTGATAACTTGCACAGGGAAGGAGAAGCATTAAATGCCTCTTGGACTGAGGTGTTTGGAGGGGGGTGAGTTGGTGGCCAAGTGGTGAAGGAAGAAGAAGAATTTGACCGAGGGTTTGACCCTGGTTATAGCTAAGGGGGTGTTAGGTTGGTTATTTGGGTTGTTTTTATATAATGGGTTATTGGATAAGGGTTTAACTAATAATCTAATGGGCTGACCCGTTTCATTAAAATGGGTCGGGTTGGCCCAAAAAATTATTATTGGGTATTCGGGTTTGGTTTTCCAAGCTCTTTCCAAAAGTATATCCCGGGGTTGACTTTGACTTCGTCTTGATTTAACAAATTGCACATACATTATCGCGTCAATCCGGAAAATGTCCATTTGCTTCGTTTTTGTTTTGTTTTCAATCCTTTGTACCTAAAACACATAAAAACACAATCCAAGGATATTTGCAGTATTATGTGGCATATCTTTGTGTTTTCAGTTGTTTTTGCAGTTTAGATGGGACTAAAATGATGAGTATTTACACACTCATCAGGGGGATTCATTATTCATTGCCATATTGGTAACTTATTTATTAATAATAACTCTTTGGCGGAGTTAGGAGCTAGTATCAATTTAATGCCTCTATATCTTCTTAAAAGGTTATGTTTGACGAACTTAAGACCAACTGAATTATGCATTGAACTAGCTGATAGGTCTATCTAACATCCAAGAGAAATTATGGAGAATGTTTTAGTCAAGGTAGACAAATTTGTTTTTCCTGTGGATTTCGTAGTCATTGATATACTAGAGAATTTACAGTGCCTATAATTTTAGAAAGACAATTTTTAACCACAACTCATGTTAAGGTTGATGTATTTAATCGACAAATTTCGTTAGAGGTAGAAGATGAGAAAGTGGTTTTCAATGTCTCCAGGTCTAATTCACTGCCTATTGAGTTTGTTTGTTATCTGAACATGATTGATGCTCTTAGCAATAATGGTGTGCAGGTGGAGCAGGAAAGTAAGTTCGACATTCTCCAAATTTCTGACGATGTATTTACATATGAAATATCATGGAAAGGAAGCTCGAAGCAAGGAATGGGAAACTGAGAATCTGTGGTAGAAGAGGTTACAGGGAATGGAATGAGTACAAAAGGTGGTTTACTAAGGAGAAATTCGATATCCTAAAAATCACAGATGACTTGTTTACATGGACTATCCAAAGGTATGTGCCATATGTTGAAGTTTTTTGTGGACTTTCAATGTTGTTATGAAAAGGAATCTAAAGAACTAGGAGAAGGAAAATGAGTGAAATGGATTGGACTGAATCAGAATTGGAAGGATATCTGGACGAAGCTGGTAAACAAGAAGTAGAATCGATTGAAAAGATTAAGGAAGAAGAAGTTTTATCATATTCATATTATGAGGACTCAACTCTGGGGGTATATACGGCGTATAGTTTCTGATCTACATACGCCGTATGCCTTTTTGCCAATGGGACTTTGGGCCAGAAGTCAAACAACCTATACGACGTATGTATTCATCTCTCTATACGCCGTATAACTTGTCATTTTTTTATTTTTTTTTAGGGTATGTGTTTAGGTTTGAGGGTTTGGTGGGGGCGGCAATTTATGGGTTTGGGTCCAATCTATTTTTTCTTGGAATTTAGCCAGGTGGGTAGAGACAATTAGAGAGAATTTGGGTTTGGAATTACCCGCGTTATGGATTTGAGGTTGGTGATGGTTGGCTTCTGCCCCATGATCAAGATTTGTAGTGGCAGGACCAAAAGGGGTTAATAAACCTTCTAGTGCCACTCAAAATTCTTCTTAATGATCCCATCCTAGATGAAACAGGTGACTTTTGATTTCATCATCATCGTCTGTTGGTATGTCAATTACTAAATCTAATTTAGCTTGGTCGCTATTCATATATGATGATGAAGGTGATTCAAAAGCTAACATCGCAGCTTGATTGTGACTATTGGCTTCTTCCATTCAGTTTCATCACCCTAAAAAATTATTGGTGATGATTTTGTGGCGATGTTGATGACTCCAAATGACAGAGTATGTGTTTGATCATATATACAAAACATAACATGAAATATTTACTTTGTATAAGAATATTTTATTATCTTTTTTATTGTTTTTTTATTTGATTTTCATTTTGGTCAGCATTATAACAGATTTAAAGTAATTAAGGGACGACACATGATCATGTTCCTGTAATCAGATTTTTAATATACACAATAAAAAGTTTAGCGAAATCACCATAGCATTATCACCATATTTATTAGGAAATTAAAAAGAAAAAAAAATGTTACAATAAGTGTCAATTATTCTTGACACAAAAGTTGTAAATAAACTCTAATCTATGAAAACTTGGTTTTGTATTTTAATAATTATCACATCTCTAGACATTATTCTCGCAAATGTATATGTGAGCATATACAAATACTTAGGTGTGTTTGGTAGAGAGAATTTCAAAGAATGGAAATGAAGCAGAAAATAAAAATTTAGAGAATAGAAATCAGTAGAGAATTTTGTTCAATTTTAATGTTTGATAATAACAGAGACTTGATCCGAGAAATGAAAAAAATATATATATTTGTTGATTTTTTTTAAAAAAATTTATTTTTTCTAAATAACAATTCTAAAAAAATATATTAAAAAAATATTTTTTTTATTAATTTTATTTTATTTTTTTTAAATTTATTTTTTTAAAAAACTTATTTTTTAAAAAATTTATTTAAAAAAAGTTTTAATTTGTTTTTTTATAAAAGTTATTTAATTTTTTTTATTTTTTCTAAATAACAATTCTAAAAAAATATATTTAAAAAAAATTAATTTATTTAAAAAAAAATTATTTTTTTAAAAAATTATTTAAAAAAAATTAATTTATTTTTTATAAAAATTATTTTTTCTAAATAACAATTCTAAAAAAAATATATTTTCAAAAAAAATATTTTTTTTAAAAATTATTTCTTATAAAAAAATTATTTTTAAAAGAAAAATATTTTTAAAAAACCTATTTATTTTTTAAAAAAAAAAAAAAAAAAAAAAAAGACGGAGAATTCCCGATTCCACCCAAAATGGGATGAAAATCAAATTACAAAGAGATGTTTTCTTGAGAGTTCACATTTCTCCGCTTTTCCATTTCTTTGGCTTACCAAACACGAGAATTAAAGCCATTTCCATTTCTCAACCTTCATTTCTCTCTACCAAACACACCTTATGATAATTTTGAGGAATCTAAGAGTTATATGTATAGACTTTAGTAAGGAACAATATCGCAATAATTTGATAAACAAAAAATAATGCTGCAATGTAGAATAATGTACTTTTTTCTTAAAAAGAAGTCCGGGCTTTGCAGGCTTAAGACAAGAATTTTAGGTTTTAAGTTTTCGAATTTTTGGCTTAGCCAAGGTGGAACCTCGAATCAATCATAAAGTTTAATTAACAATTCATTTTATTACGACAATAACAATAACCAATTTCGCAGGAGTGAACAATTTTCTTTCTTTGAAGGGCGATATTTTGAATGACTCATGTCCAATATATTAGCTGATTAGTATTTTAGCCCGTTAGCATTATGTTTATTATTATTGGACTTAGCCCATTTAGGGTATTTGCTATGTATGTCGGTATATACATTATATATACCGAAGGTTTATTATACCTTCGGTATATATAATGTATATACCGACATACATAGCAAATACCCTAAATGGGCTAAGTCCAATAATAATAAACATAATGCTAATGGGCTAAAATACTAATCAGCTAATACAATACACATTTAATTATAGTTCTCACCTCACCAATACTTACAAAATACCAAGTAATTAAAACTGGACATTGTATTTTTAGTATGTCCATTTCCAGAAGACGGAAGAAACATACACATTGAGTCATGCAGGTTGTTTTGTTGGGCTTGATTTAAAGTCCGACTATACTAAACTTGAATGAAGCAAATAATGTAGTTGTCTTGAACTTTGGATTCAGTAGGATAATGCTCCAAGCCCCTTTGCCAAGACCGGTCATGGGCTCATGGCTTACAAACGGTGTTGGTCATCGACCATACACTATGGGGCTTACGTTTTCTTAGCCCAACTCAATAAAGAAAGTCTCCGTCCATAAGTAGTTTATTCTTTCACTTTTTAAGCACGAACATCAATATGTACCATGTAGTAGTCAATTTAAGCAACCTGATTTGATTGTTTCTACTTTTGAAAAGTTGAAGTTTTGATAATCAATGTTTTATACTTGAATGTATTTACTGGAACTAAAAGCCAACGGCTTGGTTTTAATCTATCAAAAACCAAAAGTTACGATTTAGTCTCTGTTTTTGTTGAAGAATCGAATCGTGAAAACCGAACAGATTTTTTTATGTTGCAATATATATGATACGCCTACTGTTGGTACAAGGATATCGTGTTTAGGATAACTATCATATGTTTATGTTCTATTAGGATATGTTTGAGTCGTTTTAGGATAAGAGTTTGAGTCTATCAGGGATTATCCCATCGTGTCTATTTAAGCAATTGCAATCAATGAAATCGTTTAAGCTTTTGTCAAATAAAAATATGTTTGTCTTCTTCTTCTCTTCTTAAGGAGCCCGCATCACGCTTGAAGTGATGCTTCACGCTTGAAGGGATGCTACTATCGATACTACCTTAACGGGTCGTATCAATATATTTGATATAATAATATAAATAAATAACCAAATATACTCTGAAAACTAACTATAGGCTTCGGGGAAGGCTTATGATATTTTGGTATTGATTCTTTACACTAGTTATAATGCCCGCGCACGCGCGGGGTTTTTTTTTCTAAAAATTTGAATGATATATTTTTATTTTTAAAAAACTAATAATTTAATCTTTGTTTTGTTTGATTTATGATTTTTAATTATATTTGTTTATTATTAAAGATAATCAATTAAAAATTTTAATCCTGTTGTTAGTTGCATCTTATTATATATATATATATATATATATATATATATATATATATATATATATATATATATATATATATATATATATATATATATATATATATATTGTATTTATCTTCTATTTGTGTAGTATTGCATCTTATCTATATTTTTTTTGCATTTATCTTATACTTGTGTAGTATATCAACAAAACAAATTTTTAAAATTTTAAATTAAAAAATAATAAATAAAATATTACCTAATAAGGAAATATTTTTTTTTCCGAAATACGAAAGTACCCACTAGGGGTTTTGTTTTATTATATAAACGATGGGTGTTTGATAATAAGTCAATATGTATTCAAAAGTTGCCGAATTTACCATTACCAGTTACCAATATATACAATTACCAACTCAAATTTACCGTACATAAATGTTTTCAAACAAACATTTTGTTTATATAGTACGCAAGCTGACCCGTGTGTTGGCGTATGTGTCCTCCGGACCCAATCCACACGAAAGGAACCGGACGAATGGAATAAGAACACGGACAGAGTAATCCGGACGGATCGGAGCAGGGACGGAGGGCACGAGCAATATCCGTAAACCCTCAAACAGATGAAGGACAAGAGATCCTCCGGAATCCCTGATCGCACGGATATGCGATAACTACGCAAGTAGAAGTACAATCAAGTACACACAAGTACACACAAGTACACGATAATGGGACTCTAATTAGCGAACACTAAGGGATTAAGTACCAACCATCCTGGCACTTCACATTAGCAGCCTATAAATAGTGGAAGAAATCCTCTTCTAAGGTTAACTAATTCTACTCTCTCTCTTATTTACTTATACTTTATCTCTCTAAAGCTCCATACTTACTCTCACGCCGGAGGTTGGTCCTGGGATACATTCCCGGGGCGAGTCTAACGGACGTTTCTGTCTTACAGGTAACCGAAGGGACAGAAGCGTACGAAGGAATACTTAGAATCCGAAGGACAACCACGGTCCGAAGGATTCATATTGCTTGTTTGGGGTAGTCGCAAGATTTTACGTCAACAAATTGGCGCCATCCGTGGGACCCGTCATTCACTCTACCACAGCCAGGAGATGACAGGCCCTACAACAGTAACACCAGTAACACCCGAAGGTAGTGGGAGAAACAACGGTAACTCAAATAACATAGAACAAATACAAAACCAAATCTCCACACTAAAAGCTCTCATCCAAGAATACAACAGCGGAGCCGAAACGCCAATCAAACCAATCCAGCTTGACTTTGATGATGGTGAATCTCAAGATAACGGGGTCAAGGGGACCGAAGGGGACGCTGTTGACGACTTGTCCAAACCTTTCAAGGCCGCATCTAAAAGCCCCTTTACTCGAAGAATCCTGGATTTCTCTAGCCCCAAGAATGCCCGGTATGTGATGCCGGCCCATCTAAAGTTGTACGACGGATCTTCGGATCCGGATGATCATATCACTAGATTCGAAGGGGCTGCTCAGTCGGGCTCATGGCCCATGCCAATATGGTGCTTGATGTTCCAGCAGACTCTTGACGAGGCGGCAAGAGGATGGTTTGACAGCTTGCCCAAGGGAAGTGTTAGGATCATAGTTTTCAACTATTCAGTCAAGTCTCGGTCATTTCAATAAATGTAATAGGTTGCTAGTATTATCACTTTTATTTACGTTTTAGCTTAATACTCGTATGGTTATAAGACAAGTCCAATAAGTGTCCAATGGGCCTTGAAAGCCCACGACATAGAAGATAGGGAAGGAAGGGATTGTTGCCCTATCCCTCTCCTATAAATAGGACACTATGTAACTCTTTAATATTGTTGGTTAATTTCATATCTTAAGGAAACTCTTGTTCTTTCATCTTTCATATTGATCTTAATCAACCAAGTCTATTTCTCATCTCATTTCTCTTATTTGAATACTTGTGTTTACTAATATGGTGACCATAAGATGTACCACGATCTGAAACAACTGTATTGGTGGCCCAATATGAAGGTTGAGATTGCCACCTATGTTAGCAAGTGCCTAACTTGTGCGAAAGTGAAGGCGGAACATCAAAAGCCAGCCGGTTTTCTTCAACAACCTGATATTCCTATTTGGAAATGGGAAAGAATCACCATGGATTTCATCACTAAGCTTCCTAGAACTCCAAGTGGGTATGATGCAATTTGGGTCATTGTGGATCGCTTGACGAAATCTGCTCATTTCCTACCAATAAAAGAGACTGATGGTATGGAGAAACTCGCTCGACTATACTTGAAAGAAATTGTTTGTAAACATGGTGTGCCTATTTCAATTATATCCGACAGAGATAGCCGATTTACATCGGGGTTTTGGAAGTCACTTCAGAAGGCGTTGGATACGAATTTGGATATGAGTACGGCGTACCACCCGCAAACGGATGGTCAAAGCGAGCGAACAATACAAACTCTAGAAGACATGCTAAGGGCGTGTGTGATTGACTTTGGAAGTAGTTGGGATCGACATTTACCATTAGTCGAATTCTCCTACAACAATAGTTATCACGCAAGCATCAAGGCTGCACCGTTCGAAGCTCTTTACGGACGAAATGATTCGTGGAAGTAGATCACCCGTTAGCTGGAGTGAGGTTGGAGATACTCAACTCACAGGGCCAGAAATGATTCGTGAAACAACGGAGAATATTGTTCAAATCAAGAACCGTTTGTTAACTGCCCGTAGCCGCCAGAAAAGTTATGCCGATGTTAGACGCCGACCTTTGGAGTTTAATGTAGGTGATAAAGTTATGCTCAAGGTTTCGCCATGGAAAGGTGTAATTCGTTTTGGTAAGCGTGGGAAGCTAAGTCCACGATATATCGGACCATTCAAGATCTTAGCTAGAGTTGGTCCGGTGGCGTACAAATTAGAGCTACCTGAAGGACTTCAAGGCATTCACAACACTTTTCACGTTTCTAACCTCAAAAAGTGTTTGTCGGATGAAAGTCTTATCATTCCATTAGAAGAACTTCGGATCGATGACAAGCTACACTTCATAGAAGAACCTGTGGAGATCATGGATCGTGAAGTAAAACAACTCAAGCAAAGTCGCATCCCTATTGTCAAGGTTCGTTGGAATACCCGGCGAGGACAAGAGTACACGTGGGAGCGCGAAGATCAAATCCGGGGAAAGTATCCTCATCTTTTCACCGATGAGCCGTTAGGAGATAAAACGAGTTAAGCTCCGGGACGGAGCTCTCCTAAGTGGTACGTGCTGTGACATTTCTCAAAAATTCATGTCTTATATTTTAAATAATAGTTTATTTAATAACTATTCTATTTCTAATAAACCAACTTCGTAGAAAGTTATCCGTAAACATCCAATTCTTTCACTACGACTATATATGTCAACTCTACATTTCTTGTAGTCCACTTTTTTTTTTCCCTTGAAATCCTAATTTAAAAAGTTACTTTCACTTTTATTTTAGGAACTAATTACTTAAAACTATCAAAAACATATAACTACGAAAGCATTCGTAGTAATAATGTGAAAGTTATTGAAAAACTCATCATCTACTAAAATTATATTTTCATAATTTTTACAATAGTATTTCATCACTATGGTACCATTAAAAATTATTTCTAATTAACCCGGTACCCGAATTCGTCAAAACTACTCAAGCTATGCACTAAACGGTACCCCGTAAAAACAAAGTGGGGCAAAAGTTATACAAACCACCACCTCCCCATGAGGTGGCCGGCCATATAGTGTCTCAAGGACACTTGGTGTCCAAATATTACACCAACTCCATCCACTATCTCATTTCTATAACCAAACTTTGCATGTACCTAACTTAGATCATAAAAATTTTTCACTCTCTTGTTCTACTCCCTCCTTGGCTCGTTCCTTATCCAACACCATCAAGAGATCAAAATTTTTGAAGAACAAGTATATACAAGTGCTCATAAACATCCATTACAAGGTTTTGAAATATAAACCTATGGATTAATTAGGGTTTTCTTACTAATAAACTAGTAATCTTCCAAGTGAGTGATTTACTAAACTTTCATGTTCTTGGTATATTTCTACCACATTTTAATTAATTTTTATATGCATGCAAGTAGATGTAATTTGTACCACTCAAATCTTATGTTTTGTTAAACTTATGATATGTATATATGTAGTGTTTTGGTGTAGAGATGTTTTGATGTTATTTAGGAACCCATGACACCTTGAGGAGGTGTATGGTAGTTTATGGGATTGTTGGATTGGATTGATGGTGAAATTAGAATAGTTATAGGATGAGAAAACCATTTTTGACATTAAAAATAAGCTTCTGGTCATATTTTGAAAATACAGAAAACTCAGTAGGTTTGAACCCATTTTTGACCTAAGATAAAGAAAATACACTTTAAGATGAAGCCATGGCCGAAAGAACGGGTAAAAACGGGTTTATAACGAAAAAGTTATGCTAAAAACAAGTTATACCAAATTTATGTTTAACCATTTGAGACAGCCTGGACATTTTTATAAAATCTGGAAAACTCAGCAACTCATGACTTATTTTTGACAAGGTACTCAGAAAGTTAAGAATAAAAGGAAACCATTGCAAAAAGAACGGATTAAAATGAGTTTGAAACGAGAAATTTACGCTATAAACAAGTTACTAGTGTTTTCTTATAAAATCTGAAAATAGGTTGCTGATGTAATAAAGTCTTCAATGAAAACAGGTCCCTAACCTTCATTAAAATGTACCAACATGATAAAAATGTATTAGTACTTGTTTAGAGCTAACCGGGGATATAAAATTCTTGAAAAACGGACTTATAACGAATTAGTTAAGATTTTTCGAAAGTTATTGTTTCACTAAAAATACCAACAACAAGTAATATTCATTATTACCTTATACGTAGATGTAAAATTTTATTTTCAACAACAATATATTTTGAGTACATAAGAGTGGTATAAATGACATATACATTTGCATTCATAACATTTTTTTTATTAAATCTAAGTTAGAAAATATTTAATCATGATAGGTTGCGGATTGTGAACGCGCCTTATTTGACACATCCATTCCTTACTCTTAGCTCCAACACTACAAGTGAGTTTATAGCCTCGCTTTTAATCTTTTAAATGATTTATAAACCTCGCGAGGGGGATACATGCTAGTTTTACAAAACGAATACAAGTAGCTTTTTGGTATGCTTGACCCGAATACATGATTATAAGATAATAAGTAACTCTTGCCAAGTAAGTCCCCATCATGAACCGTTAATTTTGTGTAAACGCTAATATTATAAATATGCATATTGGGCATTGACCAGCCTGGCCGAATGAGTAGCTCTCATCTTTCAACGGTCATATAATATTGAGAATATGAGGTAAATGGCAAATATTACCCTACCGGGGCAAATGATAAACTTGGTTAAGGTTCGGTTTCGTGAGCTCTATGTTATAATCTAATAACCGACAAGTACTGATCATACTTGTTACCCGATGAATGATACTTTTATTCACTTTATTATTATTAAACTCTATGAATTCACTCAACATTATTTGTTGACTTTTAGCATGTTTTATCTCAGGTCCGTAAGTACCTCAGCTTGGATGGGCCGCGCAAGGAAAGATTATCGATTAAAGATGGCTCATGTTTTTAAACGTTTTTATGATGTACTAAATGTTAAAGACTTTTATTAGCTTATCTATGTATCTTTAAAACTTGTGAAGTAAACTTTTGGGACTTTATGTAAAATATAATAACCTATTAAGGTTTATGTTTATTAAATACTTCTTGTAGAAAACTTGTTTATTATGTTTGTACTATGTGATCGATATGTAGCACCCCATGACCCTTCCGCTAAACCTGAAATTGGGGGTGTTATAATACTCCTATCAACATTGATAATGAAAGTACTATATGTATTGTGAAAAATCCAGTGTACCATTCAAAGACAAAGCACATCCAAATTAGACATCACTTCATTCGAGATTGTTATGAGCACAGGTTCATTAATGTGGTCAAGATTCAGACAGATGACAATGTAGCAGATCTACTTACTAAAGGCTTTGATGTTTCAAGATTTAAGCATTTTGTGGTAAGTATTGGTATGATTAATTTTTAGGCCTACTTTTGAGGGGAGGCATTAGCAGTTGTTTCTTATTTGAGGGGAGGTTACATTAATCATTTATTCAAAGGAACAGTACTTTTATTCAT
The DNA here is from genome assembly GCA_014162995.1 of Artemisia annua. NCBI lineage: Eukaryota > Viridiplantae > Streptophyta > Magnoliopsida > Asterales > Asteraceae > Artemisia > Artemisia annua. Next base: position 240,542 of record LBNU01018252.1, on the reverse strand, counting down.
TCAAAGTAACAGTACATTCATCTTGAAGACAAAGACATTACACCAACAGAGTTACACATAAAAGCAAACCTACACCAATCCTACTACAACCTAGAAAACCTACTTCATAGGCTTTTTCCCTTTTCCCTTGTAGTTGTGCTTTGCCTTCTGAGATTTCTTTCTCTTCTCTTCAAAAGATGCTTGCATCTTTGGGCATGGAAGGAACAGCACTTGCTTTGGAGGACGTTCTGGCTTTGATGGCTTCCCACTTGGGCCTTCTTGAGCAGACCAATTCATGTTCTTCATTGCAGATTCCAAGGCTTGAGTCAAAGCAATTGGCAGTTCTTTGGCTAGTTGTGTAGCAGGATCAGCAGTTGGTGCCTTTCTCTTGTTGTTTCTCTGGGAGGAACCTGTTGAAATAGGAGGAAAATAACTACTCCATCATGTTAAAGAATCAGAACTAGGGTCAGAGTAATCCTTTATCTCAGTATCACTTACGTCTGAATCAGTATCTGATGAGGTGTACACAAATGGTGATTTGCTCATGGTGATGTTATGTGATGATAAGAAGTTTATTGAAGTTTTTGGGATGATTTTGTGATAAAGATGCATATGGATGAAGAGCCTTTTTATAGGCAATTGAGTTCTGAATGGTGATAGTACTGCTCAACGGCTATGTGAAAGTACTGCTATGCTGACGTGGAGGTACTGTTACTATACAACGGTCAACTATTTATGGTAACTATTATTTAAAAAATTGGAAAGAAATACAGGATAAAAATAACAATATTGAGTATTTATTGGGATTTGATTTTATAAATCTTACCCATATTTACTTAACCCTACCACTCTTTTCTCTTTCATTATAACTTCCACTTCACCTTAGCCGTTTTTCACAAATTACTTTCACAAACCGTACACAAATGGCTCGTTCAACATGTAATCGTCACAATATGGTAGCCAACTTAGACAAGACTGAATTCAATGTTGATTTTCATGATATCATTGAGTTCCTTGCTGGGTCTCCAATCAATTATGCTATTTTGGTTAACCCTGATGTGATTGGACCCTGGATTCAAGAATTTTGGGCTACTGCTACTGCTGGATGGGAGGAATTGGATGTTTGGTTTATTACTGCTAAGGTAGCTGGGCGCAATATTCGCATAACAGAGGCTCAAATTATAGCAGACCTTCAGTTTAATGATGAAGAAGGTACTGCTTGTTTTGCTAAACAGGTTATTTGGGATACACTTAGGGATCTTGGATATGAGGGTTCACTTCGAAAACTCACCTTTGACAAACCCTTATTCAGTCCTCATAGGAAGTACTTGATCCATGTACTTCTTCATTGTCTGAGCAACAAGAGTACTGCTTGGAATGAATTTCCCAAAACCATAGCATCTGCTTTGGTAGGATTGGCAACTAATCAGCCATTCAACTTCTCTTAGATGATCTTAAATGGAATGCTTAATCACATAAAGAAAAATTCTCCATTCTTGATGTATCCTAGGTTTATACAGGTGTTTTTAAATAAGCAGCTAGAAGGTATTCCTAAGCCTCAAGAATTTTTACCAGTTGTTGTGCTTCCTTATAAGGTGTTTACCTTCATGGCCACCAAGAGTCCTCTCTTTTCTAGTCAAGATACACCTCTTACTGAGTATATGTTGGAGGTAGCACAAGCTGTTAGAGATGTTGTTCAAGAAGATTCAGAGGATGCTTCTGAACATGGAGATTATGCTTCAACTCCATCTCAACAATCTGAGAAGTCACTTTCGCATGAAGAAGATGTTTCACAATATACTGCTTCTTCACCAGTTCAAGAAGTCTCTCAAAAGACTGTCTCACATGAAAAGACTGCTTCTGTAGAAAAGACTGTTTCTTTGCAAGGTACTGCTCTAGATGACTCAGATCATGGTGTTAGTCAACCACCCACCCCCAATGATTATACTTCCACAGATGGAGATCAGACATCTGGAGGAGATGAGGGAGTGATGGCTGATGAGGATACACCTGATGAAGATGAAGTTATAGATAATTATGCTTTGACAAGAGAATTGAAGAGACTGAAAAGAGCCTATGATGATCAAGCTACTGCTTTGACAATTCTTCAAAAGAAGTACAAGAATTTGAAGAAATTGGTTAAGTCTCTCATTCAACATCCTTTAGAAGGACTCCAGAAGGTTAAGTCAAAGAAGAGGAGTGATTGAGTCTGAAACAGTCAACAAAAGTCAACCAAATAATTGGTCAACTAAAGTCAAACTATCTAAGGCTCAATGCAAGGGACCAAGGAGTATAGGAATTCCCCGGGTCGTTAAGTCCCGGCGAGGTGTGAATGGTATTTAAACGTGCTTGTGATCGGGTGATTTTGAACAGGAAAGGGGTTATGAGTGATTATACTACGGGAATATCAAAGAAAATGACTAAACAAAGCAATAAGAATAAATACGCAAAACAAAGTTACCTAAAAACGTTTAAAAACTTAAAAACGAACGTTTAATTAAAAATATACGTAACCGTACAAAACAAAACGTGAATTCTGTCCAATATAAATTCCACGGATGTGAAAATTATATTTATGGAATCCAAATGATAAAAGAAAATTATTAAAAAAAAAAATTATTTATTAGACTTTTTAATTATTTGTTATTAATTAACAACTATTTAAACTAATTTAAATTATTATAAATACTAAATGAAAAGGAATAATTATGAAAATTTTTCTATAAATACTATATGATAGCAGAATACTAGGAAAACTGTAAAAAGTTAGATAAACCCACTAATAAGCTGAATTGAGCAAATAAGCAGTTTGAATAAGCACTTCAAATAAGCAAATAAGCACTAGAATGCACCAAAAGCTCAGGGATAGTGTAATAGACCTAAACAAACTTACTTCAACTCAAAAAACTAAAATAAGCCCAGGCCGTGAGCTAGAAAAGCAATAAGCAAGTTTGCGTTAAACAGGCCTGAGCAGGCTTCTTGTAGGCCAAAATAAGCTTATACAATAAGCTTCTAAGCCCAAAATGAACCTTGATCCAACAAGTCAGCTAGGTGGGCTTCTCAAAAAGCCAAAAATCTCAGCACAAGCTTAACTAGTGAACAAGTTGTGAGCTGATGAAAACTGGCCAGAGGTGAACAAGAGTGAGTTGAAATAAGCAGTTACTACAATAAGCACAAGTACAAAAATGATTACATACTCATTCACACTCAATCATAAACAAAATAATTCAGATAAAAACAACAATTGATCAAACAAAAACTATGAAATCAAAAAGCTAATATCCATACTGATGCATATCATCAACTAGGGGTCCAAAATGGGTACTTTGAAGGCCAAAATTAAGCACATGATTAAGCAAACTATGGCAGAAAAAAAATACATTCAACCAGACAAGGCAGTAGGCTACCCATAACACCAAAGATCAAGCAAAATGATCAAATCTTGAACAAGATATGGTCAAGGGAAAAACGGGTCAACAGTGATAACCAAAGAGAGTTTGAGACTTAGTAGCTTATGCATAATAATCACAAGGGGTGAACAGAGGCTAATACAAGCAAATATGGTCACCACTAGTCTAAAAACAACATTATAACAACAATCAACAACAAGAACTAAACATAAAAACAAAATCAATAACCTAGCTGCTAATAAGCTTTACCAACAGAATCTGGTGTTTTTGGGTAACTAGGAGGGCATTAATAAGCACATGAATAAGCAACATGAGGCAAACCAAGCATCAACCTAACAAGATATCCTAAGTGGCTATCCAAAACAACAAATATCACGCAAAATGCTCAAAAAAATAGTGAAATATAGGCCAAAGAAAAACATGATTTGCTATCTTTCCTGTAAAAAACAGTTTTGCAGCCCGAAAACGTGGGGTCAGCCCTGAAAGAAAAATTCTAAAAATTAAAGTAAAAATACTAATAAGTAGATAACTTATAAGAGTACATTTCCCCAAAATTTTATTAGATTTGGTGGAGAAATGAGAAAATGAAAAATCAAAAACTACCCAGCTGTTTGGAATTTTATGACAGCAAAATGGTTGCTAAAATGGGTTGTTTTGGGTTTGCTTGACCTCCAAAGTCAAGGGTCAGAACTTGAACACTTGTAAAAACATATTTTGAACTAAATTCAAGCAAGAACAACAACTAGCTAAGGCCTAAGTCTAAATCTATCCTATATACTTAATTTTAACAGTTAACTAAACTAATTTTTGGAAAACTTTATCAATTTCATAAAAACCTTTGGAACTTGTGATTTTTTGGTTCAAAACAACTAAATGCAGTGAACTAAAGTTAATAGGGCTAAAATTCTTTTGGTCGCAAGATTTTTTTGTCAAAAAGGGGTGTTATGCCAAACACCCCTTTAAGGTTGTCTGTCAAGTAGTTTTCAAAGGAAACCAAAGAGTTTTGAGGCAAACTTGAACAAATAAGACTGAAACTAGTTAGTAATCACAAAATAAGCAATTTCCAAGTGCCAGTAAGTAGTTTCAAATAAGCTAGTGACAAAAAGCAATTTAAGCTAAATTTATTAGTTAAATGAGAAATCACTAAAACTCTTTGATAACTACAAAAACTAAACTAAGACATGAATAATTGGCTAATAGAAACTTGAATAAGCAGAAACAAACAAGAAATAAGCACTAAATAAGCAGATGGCAATAAGCAGTTTCAAATAAGCTAAATGTAAAATTTGACTTACAAACAAAGGCAATGGTTTAACATCCAATTCACTCTCTAAACAATCCTAATGTTCCCGAAGAGCTCTAAACCATGCTTCCACAGGTCCTTCTTTTCTCCTTCTTGACTGATTTTTGATTTTTGATCTATTTATTAGGTATCTTTGATTATTGAACTAGAAACTGGTTGCAAAGCTTTAAAAGCTCATGAGAACTTAAAATTAAGCTTAAGAAAACTTAAAGAAACAGGTCTTAATAACATTTAACAAGATTTAAACAAAGTTGTCAATTTTGCTTAAATATGTCAAATCGGAATTTGATGAACAATGCTTGAAATTAACTTAAAATAAAGATTACATTACATTAGAAGAACTGAATACAAGTGTCTTAAACTGAAAAATCCAATTGAAAGAGTAAATTACACTAATACGTTTATCTACTTTACACTACTCCTCTCCTCTCTTCACTTCTGCTTCTTTTTCTTCTTATAGGTGAAGATTAGGGTTTCTTTCTCTCCTCTGAGCAAATCTCATCAATTTCCAGCCCTTGGATTGGCTTAAAATGATCCTAGCCATTGAAATGGATTTTGGCGGGAAATTGTTATATAAGCCAATTGCAGTGGTTAGGTGTTGCTGGTGGAGAGAATTTAATGTTGGGGTGATGTAGGAGACAAGTAGGGGGTGGTGGAGGTGATAGGGATACTGTGGAGGCCATGTGGGGGTGGTTTTTGCTGTGTGGTTTTGGAGCAGGAAAGGTGGGAAAGGAGGAAGGGGTGGTTTTGTTGACCAGGAGTTTGACCTGGTATAAATACCAGGGGTGTTTTGTTTAAGTTTGGGCCAGGGAAGGGTAAAAGGTTATTGGGCTAGGGAGAGTGGGTTGGTTTGTTGTTGTAACTTATATAACCACAAGGACCAACGTTGTAATTAGCTGAAAAATGAAGGGCTGAAGTTGCCCATTTTCCAAAGTTATCAAAAGGACCATAAATGCCAAACTTCATAAACCCAAGGACCATTTTCATAAATTTCCCATTTTAAAACACCCAAGGACCATTTTTGTAATTTAACAAAAGTTCAGGGACCTTTTCTGCCATTCACCCAAAAATTCATTCAAGGACCAATTTTGACAACTTAAAGTATTTCAGGGACCTTGAATGATAAAACTCCACATTTTTAAATTCCAAGGACTATTTTTGCCAATCTTTGAAAGTTGGGGGACTGAAACTGCCAAATCTGCAAACTTTGCTCATTTTTCATTTGTTTTTAAACATTTTGCATTTGAGACATATAAAACACGATCCTTGGATATTTTTATCATTTTGATGCATTTTTGCGTGTTTTCAGATGTTTTGCATTTCAGAATTGACCAAAAATGATGAGTGTATGAGCACTCATCAATAAGGGATATTTTACTGGTGTGCTAGATCCAATCATCTTATTTATAGTTACATTACAAGTGGCGGGTTGCCAAGCACAAGAACTAGATCCAATCTTAAACTATCAAAACATAAACAAAATAAAATATAAAGATAGTGATGGATGGTCGTCGTATGTTATGTTTTTATTTGTTTCTTCCTTCTTTTCTAATTTTTTGTAATTTTTTCTGATTTGATTTTGTTTTTTTTTTTTTTTTTTTTTTTTGAATACCTTTTTAACCCTACCATCCAAAATAATACATCAATGGGGATTAAGCCTTTCCCTTACACGTGAACTTTTACATACCTTTCATTGTACTATTCTACGAGGACTCGATTGAAATAATTAAGAACAACTGTGAGTACTTTTAAAAAACGTTTAGCACATAGGGGGTAATAAAGTGTTCTTCCCCTATTTACTCCATAACCTAGTATTTAACCAATGAGATCCCAATCATCCCAAAAATATGTAACGATATGATCGACTTAGCAACAAGCGTAACTAATAGATATATTGACAAGGGTTTAACAAATAACAATAATGCACTAATATGCTGAGTGCATACAACGGTAGCTAGGCGATTTGGTTGCACATTGGGGTGGATTGTAAACAATTCTTTCTTTAAGGTAGAGCTTAAAGTTAGAAACGAAAGGGATAGGCTCTGAGGGGTGTACTAGGGGTATCGTGGATACCAAAGATATAGGTACATCGCAAAGGTGTGGAGAATTTACTACCAATGTAGCCAATGTAGGATTATAATAAGTGTTGTAAAAAAGGGTTTCCTAATGCCTCTTATCATGTAGGTTAATCCTAATCTACACGAATGTAGTCTCACTTGCTGGACATCGAATGGTCACTAATCGCAAAGTTGCTAGAAATCTAAGTATTACCGGTATCACACATGGGCACTAAAGTTGAGTTTCTCCTTCCTACCCAAATTCTAGGGGTGAACCTCCATATTGGGTGAAAAATTTTTGTGGTACGGTTTTTTGTGCTAGTCATAAATTCTCCTATCCATGAGACGCTTATAGGACTAAAGGTTTCCTCCTAATTAATGTAATATTAAGATATGGTTAAATTTGCTCTAAAATTATCTAACAATGTTTCTTTCAGTTTATTACACAATTACTATCAAACCAAGCAAAAAATCAAGGCAGAATGTATCCTAATGAGGTAGGCATGTTTTTACGCCCCTTAACTTAAAGTTGAAACATTGTCCCCATAATGTTCGAAATAAGTATAGATGGAAAACAGATAAAAGGGTTAGAAAGAATGAAACGGAATATCCCCTGATTTCGTCTTATGCTATAGGAAGTAACACGTTAGATCCTCCTCCCCCCAAAGAAAACGAACTATCAGAAGCTTCCCTCAGTATCAGTGCATCGATCTTCTGTCCTAAATAGCCTGTAAGCGAATGGAATCCACTACAAGTCCCAAACCTTTGCTAAATTGCGGCATTATTCATTATATATATATCCTAGACGTATTACCTAGGAAAGCATGTAAGAATAATGCTTGTGGAATGATTTTTTTCCTACAGATTTCCTGGATATTCATAAGAGAGGATTTTAAGCAAACGATATTTTTTGCACAAGTTCCGTTATAAACTTTAATCAACAAATTAAATTCCAGATTTTTGCACCTGACAGTTCGTCCAGGAGGAGTTAACTCAGTGACGCCGTCAGAGTGTTCTCACAGAAGTTAAGTTGATTTTCGGAAAATTTAATGGAAAAACTTTTGTCCCAATGTCCTGGGAATTTCTGCAGAAAAAAAAATCTTATGACTTCGAAGCGAAGCATTTTAATGACTCTAACAAGTTACGAACTATGTAAATTAATTTTCATGTTATGAGATCATGTTCCATTTGGGGTCGTTAGTATTAACCGATTTGAATGTCTCTTACACTTAGCTTTTGCCGAATACCTTTATATGTTAGTAAGACATAGTTTAAAAACAAAGAAAGCATTTTTTCCACAATTTAGTTTGAAGCATGAATCAAATAACAAGAAAATATAGTATTTTACATACGGAAACAAATAAACACAAAAACACACAAAACATGGGTTCCTCCCAAGAAAGCTTTTCTTTATTAAGTGAATCTTGAGCTAACGACTCGAGGATCTGCCTTCAATCTAGTGTGCGCTATGCTCACTAACTCCAAGCGATGAGCCCATGCCTAAATTGGTCCACTCATCCCCTTCCTTAATAATTCATCTATTAAGCTCTAAGCATCCGCGGAAGTACCTATTATTTCTTCCTCACGTGTGGGGTACTTAAGTTCCTTTCTAAATGTCCTTCTCACCTCTAATAATCTATCAGGGGGTGAAAACTAATTACACTCTCAACAATAGAAAACATTTTATATCGCTAGGGTGTGCGACCGGGCATGATAAACAAAAATCACTCATCCCCATCTGATAGGTATATTAACCCTTCCACTAAGTTTCTCATCTAATAAGTTGGTTAATCTTTTTGAAGGCTTCCCAAAAAAACCACAACTTGGGTAAGGTTACTAATCGGAGAGTGAAACCTCTTAGATATTCCATAACCATAAACGGTCGTTTGATAGGTATAGCTCCCACAAACACATGCAAAGTCTAGCCGTAGGCAATAATATTATTCCTTGATACTCAACTCCATTTGCCATGATTTTATTGTCAGCACGCGAAATGATGTCATTGGCAAAGAGATTAAAGGTAAGCGTCATAAGCTTCGAAAACCGAATTTTGCAAGGGAATTGCAGTATTAAACAATACTGAACTTTCCTCCAATCTTTGTCCTAGGGTCAATATATGTCGTTTAGAGGTTAGCTCTTTCATTCCCTTCAGGGTCATCAACTACTTCTCCCCATTTCCCTTAAAGGTCTTCATCGGAATACGACGGATAGGTAAAAAGGGCCATTGTTCATGGTCGGTTCGAGAGGTCAGAATTCCGTCCATATCAGAATGGTTGTTAAAAGTGGTGGTTGGGTGATAGGTTTGTGGGTTTGTTGTTTTTCACTAATAGGGTATGTAGGGTAACCTGGATAATTCCTATGGCGAAGACACGAATAACAGGGATCAAACGATCAATAATTACTCATGAAGGAGGTGTTACGAACAAAGCACAGAAGAAGAAGATAGACTCTAAAGGAGCTCGCTTAAAGAAAAGAAAACAAATCTCACTTATAAAAGGAGTCCTAGTGAGTAACTAATTAATGAATAAAAATTAACCTAAAACAATAAACTATTCGCCGGGCAGGCGGGCCAAAAAATTGATGCGCGGGATGCAAATACCAAACGTAGCGTGTTATTACCTCTCGAGGGATCTGCGAGAAGCTTGCAATCCCCACCTGAGGCAAGTGTATCCGTGACCGATTAGATGTGTATGCTGTGCAAGTAACCGGATTGAGTTGATCGTTCTCTCGCAGGGAAGTAGTGTATCGTTAGGTCTAAAGGTTACTCTAAATCTAGGTCTCAAGAGGGAGGAAGATTCCTATTGTATTATTTAAATTGTTATGAAAGGCAGGTAAAAATCTCTGTTTTTTGGAGGATAGGTGCGGAATTAGTTGCTAGTCAGACTAAACCCAAGTTATCGTAATTTAAGGCTACTTATTATTTTGTATTTTTGGTTTTAGAGAAAATCAGTGTGGAGAATAGGATTTACTTAGGATTTCCATTACTCCCTAACTATCTTTACCATGGTAATATTCAGATTTGAGTTTTGCCGTGGATGACGGGTGTTATTTCCTAAACAAGTCCGTAGGGAGTAGCGCGTTCAGGCCCTAAACTCTATAAGATCCTACCTCCACTCTATGGACGATACGTCAAGCATCTATCCAGACCACGCGATAGCAACCTAGTGCATGAAATACTACCTTAAAATCCTATAAGTACATACCATTCACGTTTCTAAAGACGTTTCGAATTAAGGGGCTGCGGTTACATGTATTAGGAGATAGCCAGTTTTCTCTAAGTCTAACGTAAGATTGACATTCACCCCAAATACAATCACGAGACATACACATCACATGATTAATCAAATAGTTAGGTTTTTCATATAGAATAAGCAAACCACAAAGTAATAGCCTAGCATGTTGAAAGAAAGACAAAGCACAAGAGCAAATCGACACAAACACATAGACATATGTATGAATATTAAGAACTTATCTTGGAGATTAAACATGCAAGTTGAGAGTGGTTGGGATACCCTCCTAAGGTCTGTAATAGCACGAACTATGGTTTAACCCCTAAAGTTCTCCACTCCAAAATTCGACTCTAGTCCGCAACGGTTCTATCAAATAATTAGAAAAATCGTTCAATAATAGTAGAAAACCGGGCCTGACGCGGCGTCAGCCCAATAGGTGACGTCGATCAGCTCGGCGATTAGTCGGTTTCCTGACTGCTTCCTTAGACTTGTCATAATGCTGTTCTTAGATCTGACGGCTTTACCGGTTGAGCGGCGTAACCCAAAAAATTGCACTACGAACTACCTCTGGCACGTCACGAGTTATTTTTTCCACTTCTGGACTCATCTTATGTGTCCCTGACGGTCGTCACTATGTAACTTGTTTGTATAGTGGTGACGCAGTCAACCTTCTGTGATCTTTATTATGTTATTTTTTGAGTTTTTTGTTTCCGTGCACCTTTTTGTCACTTCCTCGATAATAATCTGTCTCATAATATGTTTCTTTGGTGATTTCCCTAAAAAATTACATAAATAATTTGATAATAATAAAATCGAAACTTGCGTTCTATATCTCAAAACCAATAATATTTGTCTGTGTCATATATAGTTTGGGAGAGAGTAAGCCTCAAACCGGAACCCCTAAAAACGAACATTTTTTCGTCTCAATAACCGATGAGCATCAATTTCAACCTCAACCTTACCAGTTATTGCTAAACAAATCATCCAATACCCAAACGAAGTCTCACTGTTGAATCAGAATTGTGAGGTCATTACTCACTCAACAATCAGGGCATGAAGTAGGTTCGACTGACACAGCCCACGACAAATGTTTAAGCAGCATTGACCAGGGGTATATCGCGAGTGTCAGTGGTCAAAGCCGTATTCTAAGATTTCTTGATCTCAAGAAACCCCATGGCAGAGTACCTATAGGAAGGTTATCAATGGAGAGGTCCATTTGTACCATGCCTCTCAAACACTGTACCTGCTAATGACATTTGTTCCACTACGAAACCTGATTTCAATAGCTTTACCTGATCCATTTTTAATAACCAAAGCGACCTGACATTTAACTAACCAACTTGCCGAAGTAATCTGTTTTAGAGCATTAGCGAATGATCATTTTCACTTTCAAGATAGGCGGAATATGAACTTTAGGCCAATAAAAGCAAAAGAAATCATTCTTTAACACTTGCGGGAAGAGTCAGATCAAAAAGTTACGGAACTACATCTAATCGTATTAAACCAAAATAGCGAATAGTCGACCTTTTCAATAAGTAGTAGGAATAGCGCTGTCGCATTTTTTCAACTAAGTAGCGAAGTATCATTTTTCAAAAGAAATAGGGCGGAATATCATT